>WNWK01001682.1:0-242500 GCA_009830355.1 Cherax destructor | reverse complement strand
TTGTTAGTGGCACACACAGTGTCTCTGCTCCCTCTCTAAGGACCCACGGAGAGATGTCCGGTCTCACCGCCTTTGAGGTATCAAGGTCGCTTATGAGCGTCACCACCTCCTTGGTTGTGTGCATTTCATCCAACACTTGTTGGTATATCCCTTGTTGGTGTACCCTTCTGTTTTGTCTTCCCAGTGCCCCTTCTGCCTCCACTGTAAATACTTCCTTAAGTCTTGTGTTGAGCTCCTCACATACTTCTTGGTCGTTTCTTGTGAGCTCCCCACTTTCTTTCCTCAGCCTGATTACCCGATCTTTGACTGTTGTCTTCCTCCTGATATGGCTATAAAGCACTTTCGTTTCAGACTTGACTTTCGATGCTGTCTTTTTTGTACTGCTGCTGGGCCTCCCTTCTTATCTGTGCATACTCGTTTCTGGCTCGTCGACTAATCTCTATTTTCCTGGGTCATTTGCCTTCTGTACTTTTTTCCATTCTCTGGTGTGTGTGTGTGTGTGTGTGTGTACTCACCTAATTGTACTCGCCTATTTGTGGTTGCAGGGGTCGAGACTCAGCTCCTGGCCCCGCCTCTTCACTGATCGCTACTAGGTCCTCTCTTTCCCTCCTCCATGAGATTTATCATACCTCGTCTTAAAGCTATGTATGGTTCCTGCCTCCACTACCTCACTTGCCAGACTATTTCACTTCCTGACAACTCTGTGACTGAAGAAATACTTCCTAACATCCCTTTGACTCATCTGAGTCTTCAACTTCCAATTGTGACCCCTTGTTTCTGTGTTCCACCTCTGGAACATCCTGTCTCTGTCCACCTTATCTATTCCTCGCAGTATTTTGTATGTCGTTATCATGTCTCCCCTAACCCTCCTGTCCTGTGTGTGTGTGTGTGTGTGTGTGTGTTTTCTCGCCGAACATAGGTGCATTTGAGGCAGTGCATCGGCTTCGGTTACTATAGAGTTGTTTGCCGTAGATTTGAGCTCACTGCTAAGAAATGGGCTCTTTCGTTCTCGACACACTCAAGCACTGTTGAGGCTATATTCTCCACTACTGGACCATCCCAGTATGACTGTAGTTTATATATATATATATATATTATTGTAACCACGAACGAGTGGTATTTAATAACACTGGGACTAGCTGGTTAGTTGCAGTGTTGTTATTGATTAAATACCACTCGTTCGTGGTTACAATATTATATATACTGTAGTAGAATATATACTGGAGTAGAATGAAATTAGCTCTGAGGCACCCACACCATCATATGTCCTCGGATCACGGTACAACACCTAGCTCTGCTGGATGCGTGATCTTTTGTAGGATTGAAGTGGGCTAAAACAACACAGGTTCGATCCCCACGTAGTCGCAGTATTATTATATATATATATATATATATATATATATATATATACATATATATATATATATATATATATATATATATATATACATATACACACACAGGATGCGCCGAAGTATCGCTATCGTTTTGTATTAGCCATTTTTGTGGTATCAGTTAAAAATCAGCCGATACTTTTTAAACTATTAATATTACATGACTGCTTAAAAATACCAATATTAAATCACTACCTCACGATTGTGGTAGTTACTCTTGCATACATACAAACACGCACACATGGGAGTACACAGACACACTATCGACAAGTGCCTCTGAGAATCAGTAACTAACATAAGAGTCCATGTAACGAGTAATGACATTACTATCACTAAGAAATTAACTTGTTTAACATTTAACCTTCCTGTGTTATTTATTATCCACTGTGCAATAAGTATTCCCTTATGTAATGAACATAGTCACTATAATTTTAAAAATAAAAAATATAGGGAAAGTATCAGTATCAGACGAAAATTGGGTATCGGTATCGGCCAAAATTTTGGTAATGTCCCATCCCTTAATATACACTGAATATATTATACATAAGTAGTTAATTACCTGGTATGAGAAGAGCCATTTGAAAGTGAATGAGTGCCTCGTACATGTTCTGACTTGGACCTGGTGTGTCCATGAGCCAACTTCTGTTCATCGGACTGGTTCACGTATGGTTGTTCTCTCAGTGCTAGTTGATAAGCAACTTCAAAGGCTTCCCCTAAAGTAAGGATAATTTCTGTTGCAAGTTCCTAGAATAAGAAATACAGTAAAATTGTTAAGTAGCCCTAAGATTTATGCATGCCTCAATGACTTTTGAAGGAGCATTTGCAACATGAATTAAAGAGCTTTACTTGCTGCTTAGATTATCTAATAAATGGAGCATTCACCATTTTTCTGCAACGAGATAAAAAAAACATGTGCACGAGTTGAGGATTGCTTCCGCAAGAATATTAAACTTGGCGAGTATAAGAGAGTAATTAGGAAAGCAAAGACTGGGAAAACTTCCATCCTATTATAAAACGTAATAGGTACTATCGTGAACAAGTGTTGAAAATTTGGAGGAGATTGAATGAGGGGTTCTCGAGTTATGAGCAAAATCGAAAAGTAGGAAGAAATTTTTTTTTTTTTAAATTCCGGCAATCTCTTAAAGGTATTCCTTTGGGGATACCTAATAATAATAATAATGTACCACTCAAAGGAGGCGCCTTCATGCTTGTGAGGGGCTCTTGATCCAAGGAAATGGACTTATCCTCCCTTACCCTGAATCGGACCCGAATGCCTTCTGGCAATATATGATCCCTACGGGTTTAGCGCTTTCATCTGATTAAAATAAATACATTGTCATATTATGACAATTGTCAGAGCTTTGCATTGTGCACAAAAACGAAACATTATACTCTGTTAAATATATACTATTATGAACAATGTATCATTGAGCATTTAAAGGTATTCAGCCAGCAACGCTGTTCTCAATATACACAAAATATACCTTTACACAATTAGTGTAACAGCCATATCAGTAATTTTAAATACAATACCTACTGCATTTCCGCTCGTTCCACGGATTACTGGTGTTCAGCATAACGAATTACATACACGTGGACGTCATTATAAAACAATTAGAAATTTGAATCGTGGCAGATAAGCATACATTTGGTGGTATGTATTTGTATGGGTGGCTACGTTGAGACGCCTAGTAACTGACAGCAGCTCTTGCGTAGTTTGAATATAAAGAATTAACTGACTGCTAAGACAATTACAATGAGGTGTTGCCTATTTTTCACATGGCATTTTGCATGACTTCCAAAACGCTGATACTCACCCTCGACTGAACTCTGAACACATGACAGTAATGTCCTTTGGTCTCCAGATCTTTGGTAATATATGCAAAGTGTGAGAGATCATCAGCATCCTGGCAGGCGCAGTGGATGTTCCTTATCTCATGCTCACACACTAATGCCTGCAATAGATCAAAAGTTTTCAAAGTATAATATATATGTGGGTGTGTGGTGCCGAATAGGTAAAACTGGTCAATTAGCAAGAACTCATTTAAAATTAAGTCCTTTCTAAAATTTTATCTTATACGTTTAACGATATATATTTTTTTAATTTATGTTAATGTAAAAATTAATAATTTCGTACCAAAAGCACCTCAGACAACTTACCTAACCTTATTATAACAAGCGCAATTTAATTTAGCCTAATACAACTAAATATATTTTAGATAAGTTTACAATAATTTAATAATAGGTTCAGAATGATTTTTGAGAAATTATTGCATACACAAATTTTAGCCTGCCTTATTCGGCAAGAAGAGCGTTGCTATTTAAGCCAAAATCTCAAGTTTTACCTATTCAGCAGATGATAGAGTGGAAGAGGCACTGTCAAGAAATTTTGCTGAAAAAAAAAAATTGGAGATAAAAAAAGGTTAAGAAACCCTAAGGAGCGAATGGATTTGTCAGTTAAAAACAGAGTAGGGGAGTTAGTAGATGGGGAGCTGGAGGTATTGGGTAGATGGGAATATTTTGAGGAACTTAAATGTCGATAAAGAAAAGGAGGCGGTAATTTCATGCATTGGCCAGGAAGGTATAACATCTTTTAGGAGTGAAGAAGAACAGGATGTGAGTGTGGGGGAGGTGCTTGAGGCATTACGTAGAATGAAAGGGGGTAAAGCAGCTGGAACTGACGGGATCATGACAAAAATGTTAAAAGCAGGGGGATGATATAGTGTTGGAGTGGTTGGTATTTTTGTTTAATAAATGTATGAAAGAGGGGAAGGTACCTAGGGATTGGCAGAGAGCGTGTATAGTTTCTTTATATAAAGGGAAGGGGGACAAAAGAGATTGTAAAAATTATAGGGGAATAAGTTTACTGAGTATACCAGGTAAAGTGTATGATAGGGTTATTATTGAAAGTATTAGAGGTAAGACAGAGTAGGATTGCAGATGAGCAAGGAGGCTTTAGAGTGGGTAGGGGATGTGTAGATCAAGTGTTTACAGTGAAGCATATATGTGAACAGTATTTAGATAAAGGTAGGGAAGTTTTCATTGCATTTATGGATTTAGAAAAGGCATATGATAGAGTGAATAGGGAAGCAATGTGGCAGATGTTGCAAGTGTATGGAATAGGTAGTAAGTTACTAAATGCTGTAGAGTTTTTATGAGGATAGTGAGGCTCAGGTTAGGGTGTGTAGGAGAGAGGGAGATTACTTCCGGGTAAAAGTTGGTCTTAGACAGGGATGTGTAATGTCACCATGGTTGTTTAATATATTTATAGATGGGGTTGTAAAAGAAGTAAATGCTAGGAGCCAACGAGACTGGAGAACACACCAGACCTTATTTTCACAAATAATGAGGACCTGGTAAGAAACATAATATAAAAAACAACAAATTCTGATCACAATCTAATCGAAGTCCAGACTTACATGCACAGGAGTCCGGATCAGCAAAATGCATACAGCTATGAGGTTCCTTTACCAAATTCAACTTTAAGAACATCAACTGGGATCAGGTAAACTATGCCCTAAATGAAACATGTTGGGAAGATATCTTAAATTACATGGACCCTAACCAGTGCCTTGAAAAGACCAACCTCCTGGTAGCTGAAATATGTTCAAGGCATATTCCTCTAAGAAAAAGAAAAGAAGTAAACTGGAGAGAGAGAGAGACGCTCCCTCTACAGGAGACGAAGAATCACTGAGCTCCTCAAGAATCCCAGATTATCTGATACACGGAAGGAAGCGCTAACCAGGAAAGTGGAAAATATTGAGCTACAGTTAAAGGACTCATACAGGATCCAGGAGAGACAAGATGAGCTAAAAGCGATTAGTGAAATTGAAAGGAATTTGAAACATTTCTTTTCATATGCCAAAAACAAGGCAAAAGCCACTTCTAGTATAGGGCCCCTGCACAGACACTACGGATACTACACAGATGATGACAAAAAAAAATGAGTGAGATACTGAAATCTCAATATGACTCTGTGTTCAGTGAGCCACTAATCAGTCTAAAGATAGACAATCCAAACAATTTTTTCATGAATGGGCCTCAAAACCCTGCCAATGTATGTCAAATCTCTGACATAACCCTAACTCCACTAGACTTTGGGAAAGCCATCGATGACATGCCCATGCACTCAGCCCCAGGCCCAGACTTGTGGAACTGTGTTCATTAAGAACTGCAAGAAACCCCTCTCATGGGCCCTAAGTATGCTATGGAGAAGGAGCTTAGACACAGGTGAGATTCCACAGTCACTAAAAACAACAGATATAGCCCCACTCCATAAAGGTGGCAGCAAAGCAGTAGCTAAGCTTTAACGTCCCACATCATAAAAATCTTTGAAAGAGTTCTAAGAAACAGGATAGCAAACCACCTGGACTCACAAACATTGCACAACCCAGGACAACATGGTTTCAGAGCAGGTCGCTCCTGCCTCTCACAACTGCTAGACCACTATGATATAGTCTTAGATGCACTGGAAAACAAACAGAATGCAGATGTAGTATACACAGATTTTGCAAAGGCCTTTGACAAGTGCAACCATAGTGTAATAGCACACAAAATGCGTGCTAAAGGGATAACTGGCAAAGCAGGCAGATGGATCTTCAACTTTCTAACCAATCGAACACAAAGAGTAGTGGTAAACAGTTAAATCGGAAGCTGCCATAGTGAAGAGATCTGTCCCATAAGGCACAGTACTCGCACCTATCCTGTTTCTCATTCTCATATCAGACATAGACAGAGATGTAAACCATAGCACTGTATCATCCTTTGCAGATGATACTAGGATCTGCATGAGTGTGTCATCCATTGAGGACACGGCAAATCTCCAAGAGGATATAAACCAAGTTTTCCAATGGGCAACGGACAACAATATGATGTTCAATGAAGACAAATTCCAACTACGTTATGGAAAACTGGAGGAAATAATAGCTAGGACTGAATATACTACAAACTCCAATCACACAATAGAGCGGAAAAGTAATGTGAAGGACCTGGGAGTGGTAATGTCCGAAGACCTCACCTTCAAGGACCACAACAATGCCACTATCACATCTGCGAGGAAACTGATAGGATGGATAATGATAACATTCAAAACAAGAGATGCTAAGCCAGTGATGATCCTTTTTAAATCACTTGTTCTCTCTAGGCTGGAATATTGCTGTACATTAACATCCCCATTCAAGGAAGGTGAAATTGATGATCTAAAGAATGTACAGAGAACCTTTACTTTCACGTATAAGTTCCATCAAACACCTTAACTACTGGGAACGCCTTGAAGCACTTGACTTGTACTCACTGGAGCGCAGGCAAGAGAGAGATATCATAATATACACCTGGAAGATTCTGGAAGGACTGGTTCCCAATATGCACACAGAAATTACTCCCTACGAAAGCAAGACATGACAGGCAATGCAACATACTCCCAGTGAAAAGTAGGGGTGTCACTGGTACACTAAGAAAAAACGCAGTAAGTGTCCGGGGCCCAAGACTGTTCAACAGCCTACCACCAGCCATAAGGGGCATTACCAGTAGACCCCTGATTGTCTTCAAGAGGGAGCTGGACAGATACCTAAAGTCGGTGCCGGATCAGCCGGGCTGCGGTTCGTACATTGGACTGCGTGTGACCAGCAGTAACAGCCTCGTTGATCAGGCCCTGATCCACCGGGAGGCCTGGTCGTGGACCGGGCCGCGGGGGCGTTGATCCCCGGAATACCCTCCAGGTAGGTAGGGTGTTGGGGAGAGGGGTGGGATTAAATTATGGGAAATCAAATACAAAATGGGAGTTGACAAAGTTACTTTTTGCTGATGATACTGTGCTTATGGGAGATTCTAAAGAAAAGTTGCAAAGGTTAGTGGACGAGTTTGGGAGGGTGTGTAAAGGTAGAAAGTTGAAAGTGAACATAGATATGAGTAAGGTGATGAGGGTATCAAACGATTTAGATAAAGAAAAATTGGATATCACATTGGAGAGAGGGATTATGGAAGAAGTGAATGTTTTCAGATATTTGGGAGTTGATTTGTCAGCGGATGGGTTTATGAAGGATGAGGTTAACCACAGAATTGATGAAGGAAAAAAAGGTGAGTGGTGCGTTGAGGTATCTGTGGAGACAAAACGTTATCCATAGAGGCAAAGAAGGGAATGTACGAAAGTATAGTGGTACCAACACTCTTATATGGGTGTGAAGCTTGAGTTGTAAATGCTGCAGCGAGGAGGCGGCTGGAGGCAGTGGAGATGTCCTGTCTAAGGGCAATGTGTGGTGTAAATATTATGCAGAGAATTCGGAGTGTGGAAATTAGGAGGTGTGGAGTTACTAAAAGTATTAGTCAGAGGGCTGAAGAGGGGTTGTTGAGGTGGTTTGGTCATTTAGAAAGAATGGATCAAAGTAAAATGATTTGGAGAGCGTATAAATCTGTAGGGGAAGGAAGGTGGGGTAGGGATCGTCCTCGAAAAGGTTGGAGGGAGGGGATAAAGGAGATTTTGTGGGCGAGGGGCTTGGACTTTCAGCAAGCGTGCGTGAGCGTGTTAGATAGGAGTGAATGGAGACGAATGTTTTTGGGACCTGACGAGCTGTTGGGTAATATTTTGTGAGGGGCTTCAGGGAAATGGGAAGTACAATGCCTGCACTTTAAGGAGGGGTTTGGGATATTGGCATTTTGGATGGACTTCTGGACTGTCGTATCTTAGCGCCTCTGCAAAGACAGTAATTATGTGCGAATGATGATGAAAGTGTTGAATGATGATGAAAGTATCTTCTTTCTTTTGGGTCACCCTGCCTCGGTGGGAGACGGCCGACGTGAGATATATATATATATATATATATATATATATATATATATATATATATATAAGTGGATAAATGGTTTTGGGACTGATGAGTGTTGAGGTGAACAGGTAGTTTCAGTAGGATTGAGTCTGAGGTGTGAGAAGTACATATATATATATATATATATATATATATATATATATATATATATATATATATATATATATATATATATATATATATATATATATATTGTACTTCTCACACCTCCAGGACTCAAGTCCGGCTAACCGACTACCCTGTTCACACTTTAACAGCTCGTCAGGTCCCAAAACCATTCGTATCCACTCATATCTAACTTGCTCACATGTCTGCTGTATATCCATGCCCCTTGCACACAAAACCCTTTTACTTCCTCCATCCTATCCTAGGGCCACCCCAACCCCTCCTTCCAGTACAAATTTATACACCCAAGTCATTCTATTTTGGTCCATCCTCTCTAAATGACAAAACAAACCTTCCTCAGCTCGATGAATAATACTTTTTGTAACTCCACACCTCCTAATTTCCACACCATGAATTCTCTGAATAATATTTACGCCACACATTGCCTTTAGATACGACATCTCCACTGCCTCCAGCCTCCTCCTCGCTTCAACATTCACAACCCATGGTTCACACCTATATAAGTGTTGGAACGACTATACTCTCATATTACCTTCTTTGCCTACATGGATAACTTTTTTTCTCTCCACAGATACCTAAATGCACCACCCACCTTTTTTCCTTCATCAGTTCTATGGTTTACCTAGTCCTTCATAAACCCATCTGCCGACAAGTCTACTCCCAAATATATGAACACATTCACTTCTTCCATACTCCCTCCCTACAATCTGATATCAAATTTTTCTTTACCTAACTCGTTTGATACCCTCATCACCTTACTCTTATCCATTCTCACTTTCAACTTTCTTCCTTTAAACACCCTCCAAAACTCGTCAACTAACCTCTGCAACTTCTGTTTAGAATCTCCCAAAAGCACATTATCTGCAGCAAACCTGTGTCAACTCCCATTTTGTATTTGATTCTGCATAATTTAACCCCACTCCTCTCCCCAACACCCTAGCATTTACTTCTTTTACAACCCCATCTATAAATATACTGAGCCATGGTGACATTACACATCCCTGTCTAAGGCCTACTTTTACTGGAAAGTAATCTCCCACTCTCCTACACACCCTAACCTGAGCCTCACTTTCCTCATGAAACCCCTTTACAGCATTTAGTAACTCACTACCTATTCTATACAATTGCAACATCTGCCACATTGCTCCCCTATCCACCCTATCATATGCCTTTTCTAAATCCATGAAAGCAACGAAAACTTCCCTACCTTTATCTAAATATTGTTTACTTATATGCTTCAATGTAAACAGTTGGTCTGTACATCCCCCTACAAGTTCTAAACCCTCCTTGTTCATCTGCAATCCTGCTCTCCATCTTACCTTTAATTCTTTCAATAGTAACCCTACCATACACACTATAATTTTTACAGTCTGCTCTCTGCCAGTCTCTTGGTACCTTCCCTTCTTTCATACATTTGTTGAACAAAAGTACCAACCACTCCAAAACTATATCCCCACACGCTTTTAACATTTATGTCTTCAAATCTTCAATACCAGCTGCTTTATTCCCTCTCATTCTACCCAGTGCCTCACGTACCTCCCTCCCATACAATCGCAAACAGGTGATCTTAATGCAGAACAAGCCACATGGGGATGGAAATCTTTAGCTCTAGATCTTTTGTAGTCTCGGGCGTCGTCAGGAGCTATACAATGAGAGAGAGAGAGAGAGAGAGAGAGAGAGAGAGAGAGAGAGAGAGAGAGAGAGAGAGAGAGAGAGAGAGAGAGAAGAAAGAGAGAAAGAAAGAGAGAAAGAAAGAGAGAAAGAGAAAGAGAGAAAGAGAAAGAGAAAGAAAGAGAAAGAGAGAAAGAGAAAGAGAGAGAGAATGAATTTTTAAATTTAGATTTTTGCCACCGAAGTGGTTAGTTTATTGTGCACCCCATATCCATCTTTTAAACCAGTGATTTTCAACTAGGGGTAAATTTACCCCTTGGAGGTAAAAAATTACATGGCAAGGGGTAAATATTTTATGTACCTGATAATTGAATAATAATTCAATTAAATTTCATTTTGTAAAACGTGTGTTTTGTTGTGTGAATAATAGTCACATTAATTCATAATTATTTCTTTTCAGATTTTGTCATGTCCAAGAACCGTACATACCTGGATTCATATGTACAATATGGCTTTAACTTCATTGTTGTGGATGGTGTGGAGAAGCCTCAGTGTCTGCTGTGTGGAGAAGCCTCAGTGTCTGCTGTGTGGAGAAGCCTCAGTGTCTGCTGTGTGGAGAAGCCTCAGTGTCTGCTGTGTGGAGAAGCCTCAGTGTCTGCTGTGTGGAGAAGCCTCAGTGTCTGCTGTGTGGAGAAGCCTCAGTGTCTGCTGTGTGGAGAAGCCTCAGTGTCTGCTGTGTGGAGAAGCCTCAGTGTCTGCTGTGTGGAGAAGCCTCAGTGTCTGCTGTGTGGAGAAGCCTCAGTGTCTGCTGTGTGGAGAAGCCTCAGTGTCTGCTGTGTGGAGAAGCCTCAGTGTCTGCTGTGTGGAGAAGCCTCAGTGTCTGCTGTGTGGAGAAGCCTCAGTGTCTGTTGTGTGGAGAAGCCTCAGTGTCTGCTGTGTGGAGAAGCCTCAGTGTCTGCTGTGTGGAGAAGCCTCAGTGTCTGCTTGTGGAGAAGCCTCAGTGTCTGCTGTGTGGAGAAGCCTCAGTGTCTGCTGTGTGGAGAAGCCTCAGTGTCTGCTGTGTGGAGAAGCCTCAGTGTCTGCTGTGTGGAGAAGCCTCAGTGTCTGCTGTGTGGAGAAGCCTCAGTGTCTGCTGTGTGGAGAAGCCTCAGTGTCTGCTGTGTGGAGAAGCCTCAGTGTCTGCTGTGTGGAGAAGCCTCAGTGTCTGCTGTGTGGAGAAGCCTCAGTGTCTGCTGTGTGGAGAAGCCTCAGTGTCTGCTGTGTGGAGAAGCCTCAGTGTCTGCTGTGTGGAGAAGCCTCAGTGTCTGCTGTGCTCAAAAGTTCTTGGAAATGGGTCACTGAAACCTTCAATATTGAAACAGCATCTGAAAGCTATACATTCTGACCATGCATCTGATAACCGTGCTACATTTGAGGCAAAGAGAGCTAGGTTTAGGTCTGCAGGAACACTGCCCAAACTTTGCTTCGTATCTGAGAAGAAACCAATGCTTGCAGCTTCCTATCATGAGTGATAAATGATTTTGAAAACCGACGAGTTGAAGATTGAGACACTTATGCAACATAAAGGAATCTTTATTAAGGAAACGTTTTGCCACACAGTGGCTTCATCAGTCCAATACAAAGCAGAAAGGTGTAAGGAGAGGAGTTTGAGGTAATCAGTCCCTCGGCCTAGAGTCGATGTGTTCAGTATATAATCTGGTAGAAAGTACAGCACAGGGCCGTAGAGGTGGCTTATATACTGTAGTCAGGTGAGGTGAAGCAGCAGGAGGCGGGGTCATAGTGGTACCATCCACTAGTCGAAGTAGGTCTTCGTCCAAAGGTTGGACAAGTATTGAAAAATTTCTTGTATCAAAATTCCTATACGTATGTTGCATAATTGTCTCAATCTTCAGCTTCCTATCATGTAGCGATGATAATAGCAAAGGCAAAGAAACCTCATGACACAGCCGAGAAGCTGATTAAACCTTGAGCCTTAGACATGGTTGAACATGTATGTGGGAATAAAGAAAAACAGAAGATTCAAGTCATTCCCCTTTCTAATGACAATTCATCGGCGTATTATAGAAATGTCGCAAGATATTTGTCAGCAAGTTATTGAACAGATCAAATCTAGCCCAGCAAAAATTTCTTTGCAACTTGATGAATCCTGTGATGTAGCCAATTTTTCACATCTTGTTTTTGTCCGCTATATATGTGGAAAAGAACTAAACAATGAATTTCTCTTTTGTGAACCTCTCGAACAAACCATAAAGGCTACTGATATAATGCAGAAAATACAAGACTTCTTTGAAAAAAACCATCTCACATGGGACATTGTTGGTTCAATCTGTACTGACGGAGCTGCAGCCATGATGGCAGTGAGATCAGGCTTCACTGCAGCCATGATGGCAGTGAGATCAGGCTTCACTGCAGCCATGATGGCAGTGAGATCAGGCTTCACTGCAGCCATGATGGCATGAGATCAGGCTTCACTGCAGCCATGATGGCAGTGAGTCAGCTTCACTGCAGCCATGATGGCAGTGAGATCAGGCTTCACTGCAGCCATGATGGCAGTGAGATCAGGCTTCACTGCAGCCATGATGGCAGTGAGATCAGGCTTCACTGCAGCCATGATGGCAGTGAGATCAGGCTTCACTGCAGCCATGATGGCAGTGAGATCAGGCTTCACTGCAGCCATGATGGCAGTGAGATCAGGCTTCACTCCACTTGTGAAGCAAAAGGTACCCCATGTGATAACACATTGTGTTCTTCACACACATGCATCAGCTGCAAAATCTCTTCCTGAAAATCTGAAAATTGTTTTGCAGAAAGTTGTTGAGGCTGTTAACTTCATTCTGGCCCGAGCTTTGAATCACCGTTTGTTCAAAGCTTTTTGTGATGATATGGACTCTGAGCATTCCATTCTTTTACTGCATACTGATGTGAGGTGGCTTTCTCGAGGACGTGTGTTTGAGCTCCGTACTGAGGTAGAGATTTGTCTTCGTGACCGGAATTCACCCATCTTAACCAAGTCAACAAACAACTCCAGGGAACGTCGGTAACCATTGTCGTAGCAAGTGAAAAGATGACAGCATTGCAGACAAAGCTGGACTTATGGGCACCGACAGTTCACCAATGTAACTTTACAAATTTTCCAAACTTGGATGAGGTCATTAGTGAAAGATCTGGAGTGTTACCCGAGATAAATGAAGACATCACAGAACATTTGAAAATCTTGCAGAATCACTTCACTGGCTACTTTTCAAAAGACATGATTCCAACAGAGAGATGGATAATAAGACCTTTTACCACTGAACTGTCAGAAATGAAAAATGATGACCCAGCAATAGAGGAGCTGATTGATCTTCAATCCTCAGCTACATATGTGAATCAGGGTTCTCAAGTTTAGTAGTAATGAAGACAAAGGCCAGGAACCGATTGAAAGCCGATGACGATATGAGAGTAGCATTGTCTTCAACAGCTCCTCACATAAACAGACTCAATGAATCACCAGTGTTTCCACTGATAATGTTTCTGGTGTTTCTGTTTGGTTTTATTTTTTGTGATAAAAATAAACTGTATAATTATTTCTTTAGAAAAGAATGTTTTATTATTTTTTTTTTTTTGGTGATACGAATATATATTGCTATTTTTGTGCAAAACCTGAATAAAAAAAATTCTGACCACCTTGTTTTTCTGTCCCTTTATGATGGCGATAATTTTTTTTGTATGGAAGGGAGAAATACATCAAGCCAAGGAGGTTAATGATGGAGGGAAAGTTGAGACTCCGTGCTGTAGACGGTACCACAAGAGCATATGCATACACAAAAGGCCTAGGAACTAGGCTCCCAAAAGGTTAACAGGAAATTTGCTTAATATATCTGGTGTCTTATTTTCATTAAAAGATATCTTGACATGTCACATAGATTATACTGTGGACAATTAAGCACAGTGTTCAAGATAGTGAGTATAGGGCTGGGCACATACTTTGCATTTGGTTTGATCATCTGTCTCTCCCAAACTGCCAGAAGTACTTGTTATCAAGCCTAAGCCTGGCCACTACAACATCAGTCTGTTCACATTGCAAGATGTTCCATAAACGTACTTATCTACGTTTATGTTATCATAGTGGGTTATAGATCTTCTCCGGCTTCTATTTGTATTCCTGTAACATTCAGTTTCATTATTTTCTTCTCTAACATTATTCCAAATGCTAGACACAGATACACACACACACAAGAGCTAGGAGCTGTACCTTTACCTTTGATAAGTTTCGAGAGTCTCACTACTCTCGGAGCCCAGTCATGGGCCAGGCTAGTCTGGTGCTTGCCTGGTCAACCAGATTGTTGCTGCTGGAGGCCTCCTGCCCCACATATCCATCACAGCCTGGTTGATCTGGCACCTGGTGAAGATACTTGTCCAGTTTCCTCTTGAAGGCTTCTACACTTGTTCCAGCCGTGTTTCTGATATCTTCTGATAAGATGTTGAATAGTCTGGGGCCACGAATGTTGACACAGTGTTCCCTTATTGTCCCTACCAAACCCCTACTCCTCACTGGGTTTATTTTGCACTTCCTCCCATATTTCTCACTCCAGTATGTTATGGCAGTGTGCAGATTTGGGACCAGGCCCTGGAGTACTTTTCCAGGTATATATTATCATGTATCTCTCTCCGTTCCAGTGAAAACATGTTCAAGACTAAAGCGTTCAGTAATTTAAGTGCTTTACGTCTCAATGTGTGCTGTAAACGATCTCTATTTGTTCCAGCTCTGATATTTCTCCTGCACTGAGCAATATTCTAAATGAGGGAGCACTTGCGATTTGAAGTGCGTCACAATTGGCATTATTTCCTTTTTGAAAGTTCTCAATACCCACCCCGCCATCCTCCTGGGTGTCGTGATTTTTGTCTTACTATGTTCTTTAAAAGAAAGGTCAGTTGACATAATTATTCCCAAGTCTTTTATGTGTTCCTTTCGTTCTATTTGGTGACCCTCTTGCGTTTTGTATACAGTGTTCCTTTTGAGTTCTTCATTTTTTCCATACCTAAGCAGCTGAAACTTATCACCATTGAACGTCATGTTGTTCTCCACTGCCCACTGGAAGACACTGCTTATGTCTTCCTGTAATTTTTCAGTGTCTTCTACTGTAGTGACTTTCATGCTTATTTTAGTGTTATCTGCAAATGATGATACAAAACTGTGACGGGTGTTTTTATCAATGTTTGCTACGAGGATGAGAAACAGCAGAGGTACCAGTACAGTGCCTTGGGAAACAGCTTTTTACCTCGTTGATGCTGGATTTTGCTCTGTTTACTATTACTATCTGTGTTCTGTGTGTTTGGACCCCGAAAATCCATCTTCCCACCTTCCCCGTAATGCCTGTGGCCCTCATTTTGTGCGCTATCACTCCATGATCGCATTTGTCAAAAGCCTTTGCAAAATCTTTGCAAAAGCCATACTGGTTTGGGTTATGCCGGTTGTGCTGGTCCATGAAATTTGTAATCTGCCGTCTCATCACTCTTTCGAAGATTTTTATGATGTGAGAAGTGAGGGCTACTGGTCTGTAAATTTTAGCTAGTGCTCTACTACCTCCCTTATGCAAAGGAGCTATGTCTGCACTCTTTAAGGCCTCCGGTATTTCACATAAATCTAGGCTCTTTCTCCAAAGAATACTGAGGGTTCGTGGTAGTGGTACTTTGCACTTCTTTATAAATAGAGCATTCAACGAATCTGGTCCAGGTGCTGAATGACTGGGCATGTTAGCCATTTCTTTTTCGAAATCTATGGGATTTGTACTAATGTCAGTTAGTTGGTCTGCACGGCCTTCTGCTGGAGTGAAAAATGTTTCTGCATTCTCTACCTTGCTGTTATTTAGTGGGTTGCTGAACACCGACTCATACTGTTCTTCTAGGATTTCACTCATTTCCTGTTCATCGTCAGTATACGACTCTCCTCTCAATAATGGTCCAATTCTACAGGTAGTTCTTAGCTTGGATTTTGCATAGGAATAGAAATATTTTGGTTTTCTTGCAATATCCTGTATGGCTTTTGTTCCATTTGTACTTCTTCTGTTAGGTATGACATCCTAAGTTTTTGTTCTAGTTCAGTAATCTCTTGGCTAAGGCTATCTTTCCCCTGTTGAGACATATCTGTGTTTTTAAGCAATTCAGTAACCCGTTTCCTTCTGTACCATCTCTTACTCTATCTGATCTTCTTCTGTGTTTCCTCAGTGGTACGTGTTTAATACAGACCTTGTATGCTTCTGTATTCAGCGTCTCTAGGCACTGGTGGGGATTTAGGGTGCTCATGTCTGACATCACAACAAAAGTACCTAAGAGTGCACATAGGGATAAAGTAAAGCTGTGTTTTAGACCACAAATAGATTGGGAGAACTGGGACCTACATAGGAAGATTGGGAACATGGAGGGCAAAGTTGATGGAAGTGATAAAGAAATTTTTTTGAGGTGCTAGCAACCATACAATCTTGAACATCTGGTACCTTGTGGAAGTAAACAAAGATGGAAGAACGACAGGTTGTGGGCACAAGAAGGGTGACTATAGAAGAGGGAACTTGAAAGGTATGAGAACAGAAAAGACAGTCCTTGCTTCAACCAGAGAGGCAAAAAATAAAAGCATAAGAGTGTTCAAAATCTGCAGAAAGTGAAGAACAAATGAGAACAGAAGTGAGCAGACTTGCCAGAAGCGAATATGGTAACGAATATAGTAGCAATTTGATAATGACAGCAGTAAAGGCCAAGTCTGAACCAAAACTGCTTCACAGCCACACAGAGAAAAGGTCGATAGTAAAAGACCAGGTAATTTGTCTGAAAAGGAAGGAAAAGCAGTGCCAAAAGCCAAGACTTCACCACATATAGGTGAATATATCTAGTGGAACACACACACACAGCCAGAGGTATGGAAGACAGCATATGTAGTTTAAGATTTTAATAAAGGAGACAGATAGGTAGTCAAACTACAGACCATTGTCACTGATATGCATAATATGTAAAGTTATGAAGAAATATCAGAAGAAGAGCAGGGAGCACCTAGAAAGAAATGGGTTCATACATGACATCCAGCACAGCATTAAAGATGTGAAACTAATGAGAATACATGCAGACATGAACCTGGAAACTTTACAAATGGATCTGAACAGGCTGTAAGTCTGGTCTGACAAGTGGCTCCTGGAGTTTAACTCCACCAAGTGCAAAATTCTGAAATTACAGGAAGGGCAAAGACCTCGGGAGTACAGGCTTGGGAGGAGGGGGCAAAGGCAGCAAACCTCGCTTAAGAACAAGGATCTCTGAGCGAGTATTACACCGAGCATATCACCGGAAGCTCACATCAACCAAATACCTGCTGCAGCAAATGCACGTCTGGCAAATCTAGGACTAGCTTTTCGACATCTACAGTAAGTAGGAGTCATTCATGACACTTTATATCATGTATGTGAGGCCCATATTGGAGTTTGTGGCACCAGTATGGAACCTACATCTGTTCAGGTATGTCAAGAATTTGGAGAAAGTGCAGAAGTTTGCAACGAGTCTAGTCCCAGAGCTAAGAGGTATATCCTATGAGAAGAGGTTAGGGAAACTCAGCCTGATGACACTGGAAGACAGAAGGACAGATTGTTTGAGAGATGGGAAACAGGAGCATGTGGGCACAACTGGAAGTTGAAAACTCAGATGAGTTACAAGGACGTGATAGTATTCAGGAAATGGAAAGACTTGGAGAGTGAAATGCTTGAGGCAGGATTCATTCATAACTTTAGAGTAGGTACAATAAGGCTCTTGAATTCAGGAATAAACCTTGTAGCGACTTGCGAAGAGGCAGCGCCAGGATTGAGACTTGATCCCTGCAACCAGTAATGGGTGAGAATGCGCGCGCGCACACGCGCGCGCGCACACACACACACACACACACACACACACACACACACACACACACACACAACACACACACACACACACACACACACACACACACACACACACAGTAATGGTTGGCAATTTCTTCAGTTCAACTCAACTACGGTGTGAGTAATGTTAACAAATTAATTCTGTAACAACTGTCAGGTTTGATCCATCACAATAACACTCACCTGCGTTACAGCATCAATAAATTTAACTCCCCGGTATGACACGGAGAGCACTATTTTAGGGACCTTCGCACCTTCAGATGTCGACTTTTTCAATTTCTGGATGGACTTCATTGTGGATTCTGTTCCTTTTAACTCTTTCACATGGGTGGACCCAAGGTACTGTAACAAAAGAAAACAAAATCTTGTAATTAAAAAGGAAGTAACTTGTGGTCATAAGATAAAATTCGGAGATAGATTTGAGAACACTGCTCAAACAGCGGAACACCGCCCCCACAGATGTCCTTAGTAGTGCAAACCTTAAATAACTGGTGGGTCGTTTGCTAATTGGCCGATAAACAATCTTTTATCAAGGTGAATTTGTGGTATGCGTATGTATTGCGATATAATCGTAAACAGGCGATCTTAACACTGCAGAACAAGCCACATGGGGATGGAAATCTTTAGCTTCACAACTTCCGCACTCGTGCGTCGTCAGGAGCTATGCAATGTTGCAATACTAGCAACAGATATGAGAAATTTTCTGATGTGAAGGAGGAGCGTATCAGCGGCGGCTGCCGCTGATACGCTCCTGCGTATCTAGATTTAAACATTTCCATCCCCCATGTGGCTTGTTCTGCATACGTATATATAAAATGCCATAAAGCAGAACTGTATATTTTCCAAACAACTAAAATAAATAATACAAAGAAAATGTATAACTGGATATACACTACAGACAAAAAGTATTGATGTACATTATTTATAGTATAGACCAGTGGATCTTCCATTATCTGGAGCTGATGGGAACCTAGCAAGGCCGGGAGGATGATACGCATCTGGAGCTGATGGGAACCTAGCAAGGCCGGGAGGATGATACGCATCTGGAGCTGATGGGAACCTAGCAAGGCCGGGAGGATGATACGCATCTGGCGCTGATGGGAACCTAGGAAGGCCGGGAGGATGATACGCATCTGGCGCTGATGGGAACCTAGTAAGGCCGGGAGGATGATACGCATCTGGAACTGATGGGAACCTAGCAAGGCCGGGAGGATGATACGCATCTGGCGCTGATGGGAACCTAGCAAGGCCGGGAGGATGATACGCATCTGGAGCTGATGGGAACCTAGTAAGGCCGGGAGGATGATACGCATCTGGAACTGATGGGAACCTAGCAAGGCCGGGAGGATGATACGCATCTGGAGCTGATGGGAACCTAGCAAGGCCGGGAGGATGATACGCATCTGGCGCTGATGGGAACCTAGGAAGGCCGGGAGGATGATACGCATCTGGCGCTGATGGGAACCTAGGAAGGCCGGGAGGATGATACGCATCTAGCGCTGATGGGAACCTAGGAAGGCCGGGAGGATGATACGCATCTGGCGCTGATGGGAACCTAGCAAGGCCGGGAGGATGATACGCATCTGGAGCTGATGGGAACCTAGGAAGGCCGGGAGGATGATACGCATCTGGCGCTGATGGGAACCTAGGAAGGCCGGGAGGATGATACGCATCTGGCGCTGATGGGAACCTAGGAAGGCCGAGAGGATGATACGCATCTGGCGCTGATGGGAACCTAGGAAGGCCGGGAGGATGATACGCATCTGGCGCTGATTCACATGTGCCTTATCGTAACGTGAAATAGCTGACCGGACAATGTGCTATTTTATATGTAAATTATACTACATAATTACAGTTGACTGCATGGAATGGTAGACGAACTAGAGCCAGAGGAAACATGTTGTAACTCTGCAACATACTAAACCTTATTCGTAAGTAATACTTATGAACCAGGTGTCCACAAATTATCGTTCATAACAGAGGCGATGACTGGTAGAGGAGTTGTCTATTTCTATTTGTAATATTAGTCTACTACTTTTTAAAGTAGTAAGTATGCAGAGGAAATTATATTATTTCTGATATGTACTCATATTATATAACTTTATTAGGTCACTTTTGTGACCTCTCAATCGCATTCTCACTGCTTACTGTAAATAATGAACCAAAGGGTTGGTTAGTGGATTATTATTATAATCAAAAAGAAGCGCTAAACCACAGGGGTCGTTGGTTAGTGAGTTTAAAGCCTATCGACTACGCTCATTAAGGATGCTTGTCACTCCCATGCAAGAACACTAAGTAAACCTTAAAGGAAGATCTCAGCATATATACACTCCGAGATATATATAGTAGTGTATATTAATTGGAACAGTGATGAAATAAGACATTTGTAAAATTAATGTTTATTTTAAAAATATACGACAATGATATGACATAAATAACTGACTTAATAAGAGATACTCAAATGACTACCCTTTGTTTCTATAAACATTGCTACTCGCTGCGGCATACAATCAACCAATGCTGAACACATTTTGGCAAGTTCTTCGTCGTGGTACCAGGTCCTAATAACAGCAGCAATGAACTTCTCCACACGTGAACAGTCCTGTTTCGCGATCCTTCGTTTGGTTATTGCCATAGATTCTCAATTGGGTTGAGGTCAGGAGAGTCTCCAGGCCAGTTTTAGAACGCTTAGCACTCTCTCGTCGAAGAATGTCAGCATTTTTTGGAAGTGTGGTATGGAGCAAGATCCTGCTGGAAAATGCCTTCTCCATCAGGCAAGTCTATCCACAATGAAAAGCAAATGAGTTGACAGGATTGTCTTGTACTTGTCACTGTTCATCGTTCCCTCAACAATACAAGCCGTCTAGGGCCTTTAGCATTAAAACTACCCCAAAACTTCATAAGTGGGTCCAGTTTTGGCACTTGTTGAATGTGTCCATTCCAAAGAGGTTCGCCTTTGCTCCGTCTCACTACCATTGATCTGTACCCATGTACTTCAAAATGCGCCACATCTGATCGAGTGCACACCGCAGCCGTTTCTTCTTCATAGCAGCAGTCAACAAATGTTTCTTTACCGGCTTTTTGGCAGTTCTACCAACTTGAAGGAGCCTTCATCCAACAGTTGAAGAATCAACAATTACTCCAGCTGAAGCCAAATATCTCTGTAGATCTTTGCTGATTTTCTTGGGCTCCTTCACACTATTTATGATAACCTTGTCATCGTGAGGTATTATCTTGCATTTTCTTCCACATCTTCCTCGACACAGCGCTCCACAATCACCAGTGTCGTCATCTCTCTTCAGAATCCGACCAACACTTGACTTTCCTAGGCCTAAAATTTTCGGTGATCTGTCTGATACTCAAATCAACGTGTTTTCTAAGAGCTACAATACTTGCACACTTCCTAGTTGTAACATTCATCATGAATTTCAGCAGAAATCAAGAATTGAAGAGGGGAATCTGGCGAAACCACATTCACTCAGAGCACTCTTGCAGGAATAGACTTACAGAACAACAGTTGTTGTAGCACTGACGAGAGATGAAGGGCAACACCACAGCTGGATGCTTGCCAGATGTCAATAGCAAACTCTTATGAAAAAAGAACCCAAACTACATTAAGCCGCAAACTAAGATACGAGATAATCACAAAATTTACTCATGTCCCAATTAATTTGCAGACTATTGTACCTGACGGTGTAAACATCCTGTTACAAAGCGTATTTTATATAACAGAGATACACCAAGTTCAGCTACACCTCGCACGTGATCCATGGTTCCCTGCTTACCAGTTATAAATATGATCACACTAATACGATCACACTATAAGAAGTGGAAAGTAATAAACATCACGCATGGGTTAATTTTAATAAGTATTTTCTCTGAGGATTTATAACAGCTGGATCATCTTGACAGTCAGTGGCAGCTTAGCAATTCTCACTCCCCCCACACACACACACACACACACACACACAAGCGGGGCCAGGAGCTGAGTCTCGACCCCTGCAACCACAATTAGGTAAGTACAAAGCGCCTCCCCCAGGGAAAGGCAGAGAGGAGAGGAGTGGAGGTGAGGGGAGGGGAGGGGAGGGGGTAGACAGAGGGGACAGAAAGGGAGAGAGAGAGAGAATCAAGGTTAAATATTAAGTATTTCACACCATGATCCACCTGTGATAATTATTGGTTGTTAAACTATTCTTCAGAGGCAATGATCAGAAATAACAATTTCCTTACATACTTTCTCTTGTCTTGGACACTTAACTAAAACACAGTGTAATAATGTTACAAATGTTACATACACAACATAGCCTCAATTACAACACTGTGTGGACACGTGTATTCATTCATAAGTAACATGTGTTTACTCCGTCGAGGAGTTACCACATGTCTCCACTGGCCCTAATTCGTCTCATCTTCCATGCTGTCAACTGTACAAAACCACGACAAATGAATTCTTTCTTATTATCAAAGGTTTAACCTAAAGTTTTCCTGAAACTTTAGGTTAAACCTCGCGGGGTGAAACATATTTTAGAAAGAGTATTTAATTCCTAATATAACAAAACTATATTAAGTGGTATTATAAAGTGTATAAGAAGACATTGCACTATTTAAGCAGACAAGATAGAAGGAGAGTGTAGCTCACCTGTGCAACATACTGGACACTAGCAGATACAAGTGCATTAGGATGGTGTCTCCAGGTGGTGAGGATAGTGTTGGGGACTCCCACCACAAGCTGTGAAGGGTCACGGATAGCCAAGTGACCAATGTGGTCTTTGCTGCCCTGTATGTCCAGGCTGGGTTGTGCTCTAGGGGTCCTAATGGAAGGAGTATGTAAAACAGGCTAACACATATATAACACATTCATTTGTTTTTAAAATCCTATGCAACTGCTATACCTAACCTTGAAAGATTCAAACTTATATTTTGCATACTAAATTTATTTTATCTAAAATAGTAATAAGTGAAAATATAATGGTTTTGACGCAAGCATCTGATTATAATCATCACTTGCAAGACGGTTTTCAAGTTGCTTCCTTGGAAATCTAAATGTAAATGTATGTACATTAAAAGTCTACTCGTCAATAAAGTGTACAGAAAATACTTGTCAGTAAAGGCGTTCTTCCTCTCTTTCCTCGTTATATTGTAGTCTCTTGTATAAAGGGTGTTAGTTATCACTAGTTTAGGTTTGGTCTCTAACAATTAAGTCTGGGTATTGTTCAACTCTTTGTTTCTACTTCAGTGCCAAGGCTTGATAATTCATCTATGCGATCATTATTTTTGTGTGTTCTGCTCAGTCATTTGCTTTTATAGATTTTTTTCTACTTAGTCTTGGGAGCCTTTCTTCTGAGGATGGCAGTAGACGAGGGAAGATAATTGAGGACTAAGCGCTAAATCTATGTCGGTCATACAGCTGGGGATGTTGGTAGTGTGTAAATGAAAGCAAAGGCTGTGGTGGGGTTTTGGAACGAGTTATTTTGGGTGACAGTTTGTAGATGTATGATGGAGTTTAGGGAAGGGATCGTGGGGGTGGTAGGAGGGGGGGAGCACAAGGAGGTGGATGTAGTTGTTCGGTTATGAGGGGGTGGAGCACAAGGAGGTGGATGTAGTTGTCCGGTTATGGGGGTGGAGCACAAGGAGGTGGATGTAGTTGTTCGGTTATGGGGGGGGGGAAGGTTTGAGTGAGTTGGGTAGACAAGACTGGGTTTGTCCCAGGATTTATCATCTTATTCGTCTTCCTCCTATTATCTATGATGTTCTCCAGGATCACAATGATTTATTTCAAATGGACCTTATAAAGATCCACTATGGCACTAAGGCCAGGCACCTCATCTCTTATTCTCTCTCGTTTAAAACAACTTTCAGAGGATGACCTGTTCTGTTCGCGTTATCGCCAGTCCTGAAGTTGTACTTATATATTCAAGTAAATTTCCCCCTCCTACCTAATATAGTTTTTCTGGATGTCTCTCTTCACTTGGCTTTCATGCGCGGTAACTATTGTGATGATGGCAGTAATGTGTTAGAGGTGGTACTACTGTAATGATTGTGGCTGTACTGTAGTGGAAGTATTGCTAGGTGGTTACTGTGATGGTTGTGACAGTGTCATGAGACGTACTACATCAACTAGTTCACTTATTTCTACAACTAACAGTGACAATAATATATATATAGTACTCACTTGGAGGGTGGTTGTGGAGCGCTGCGTTTTTTAGTACCCGAGCGACGGATGGTGTTGCTGGTGGTCTCTGGCGGCCGACGTTCACGACTCGTCGATGATGGAAGGTCATTAAACAATTGTTCCTTCAGCTGCGAGATGTCAGAGTTCTGGGTAACCACAAAAAATGACACGTTTCAATTATAAAATGCTAATATCTATGATATAAATTGTATGATGTTAGCGACACACATGATCAAAATTAAGGAAACCAAATGTATCCACTTTACACAAACTAATATCAAAAAGAGATGCAGAACTCCAAGCAACAGCACGTATATAAGCTTTATTCAGAAAATCAAAGTTTTTTTTATACAGTAGCATAGATTTATTCAATAGTTCTGAAGGCACATAAATGTTGTGGGTATACATTATTGATGAATTATGTAGATTTAACACAGGATAATCCAAGAGTCAGTGTGGACCAAGAACTGCAATGTCATCTACAAAGTCTTACATAAGAACATAAGAATGGAGGAACACTGCAGAAGGCCTACTGGCCCATACAAGGCAAGTCCTTATCAAAACCAGCACTACCTAAGAATTTACTCCCATACTCACGACACCAATCAAATCCAGCCCCTCCCACTCATATATTTGTCCAATCTCTTTTTAAAGCCACCCAAGGTCCTAGCCTCTACCACCCTACTTGGAAGATTGTTCCACGCATCTACAACTCTGTTCGAAAACCAGTACTTGCCTATGTCCTTTCTAAATCTAAATTTATCCAATTTAAATCCGTTATTTCTGGTTCTTACTTGGTTCGATATTCTCAGTATTTTATTAATATCTCCCCTCATTCTACGTCTCTCCAGAGAGTGGAGATTCAACGCTCTAAGTCTATCTTCATACGGGAGATTTCTTATACTGTAAATCATTTTAGTCATTCTTCTTTGTATGTTCTCCAATGAATCTATATCCATCTTGTAGTAAGGAGACCAAAACTGAGCTGCATAATCCAAATGAGGTCTCACTAGTGATGTATAGAGCTGTAAAATAACTTTTGGACTTCTGTTGCTTATACTTCTTGAAATAAATCCTAGTAATCTGTTAGCCTTATTGCGCACACTTAAGCACTGTTGTCTTGGCTTTAGATTTTTGCTTACAATGACTCCCAAGTCTTTTTCACATTCTGTATGATCAAGCTCTACTTCACCTAGTTTATAAATTCGAGGGATATTTTCATTACCAAGGACTAGTACCTTACACTTGTCCACAATGAACTTCATCTGCCACTTTTCAGACCAAGACATTAATTTATTCAAATCCTCCTGGAGTTCACTGGTATCCTCCTCAGAATGAATCATACGGCCTATTTTTGTATCATCAGCAAATTTACTAATGTCACTTGCAATTCCTTCATCAAGGTCATTTATGTAAATTATGAACAACAATGGGCCTAAAACTGATCCTTGTGTAACGCCACTAGTGACTAATCCCCATTCAGATTTGACCCCATAAATGGAAACTCTCTGCTTTCTATTGGTAAGACATGCCTCTATCCATGCTAGAACTTTACCTCTCATACAATGAGCTGCCACCTTTCTTAAGTCTCTTGTGAGGTACTCTATCGAAGGCCTTACTGAAATCCAAGTAAACTATATCATATTCTTTATCACTGTCTACTGCCACAAATGTTTTATTGAAAAACGTTAGTAAATTTGTCAGGCAGGAACGACCTCTCGTGAACCCATGCTGAGATTCATTAATCAAATTATGTTCTTCAAGGTGACTTCTAATAATATCAGCTATAATTGACTCTAATAATTTGCCTACTATAGATGTGAGGCTTATTGGACGGTAATTTGATGGAATTGACTTATCCCCTGATTTGAATATAGGAACTATATTAGCTATCTTCCACATCTCTGGCACAACACCAGTTAGGATGGACGTATTAAACACATTCATTAATGGCTGACTAAGTTCTATCTTGCATTCAAGGTCCTGAAGAAATATAAGTAACGCACAAGAGTGCTTGCAACTTTACGAACAATAAATCATACGATAAGTGACCATTTGGAACCACGAGACGTGAGACCTTACCAGTTTGGTGAGCTCGAGGCTGAGGTCGTGTGGATTGAGGGCTGGTGGAAGCTCAGGTTCCAGAGGACGGTCTCCTAGGGAAGCCAAGATTCTCTTGCGGTGTCCAGGACGAGTGATCTCTAGCACAGTGGTCAGCTCTATCTCCCATACCTTCCTCACCCGCTCCATGTCTCCAAAGCCGTTTTTGTGGAAATTTTGGGCGTACTGAGGTAGCCGTATTGAGTCCAGCCAGGCCTCCACTGTATCTGGGAGTGTATACGTGGAGCGAAGGGCGTGAAGTGGTGTAGGGAGGCGCTTCACTGCCTCCTGTAATGTGTGCAGGTGTGCTGCGTGTGTGATGCCTAAATCACGTAAGTCCGTGATTTCCAGGATGCCACCATTCTGCGAAAACACCATAACAACAACGTCAAATCACATGTGACATACCCCTTGTCATGGACGACAGGGGGTAATGCCTTGATGCCGGTAAAAGGCTCTTGATTAAAAGAATTGGAATTACTCTCCCTTTCCGGAGGCTTGATTACTTCCCATTTCCCTAGGCACTGTTTAGTGCTTCCACCTGAATATAATAACAGTGATGGATATCATTTGATACACTCGCTGCTCGTAACTACTAAGTCTCTTAAAAGGACCTGTGCAAATATTACAATAATAATGTAGAAAAAAGAGAGAGAATTGAACAGTACAATGTATATCAACTTGAGCCGTCAACAATTTAATCTACTAACAAGTATGTCATACCCTCTCAGGTGCTCTGTCTCCCATATACGGAAACTTAATTTATAAACCCTCTCCCCCCTCCACATACACGCAGGTTGAGAGGAAGGACCAGAAGCTGAGAATCGACCCATGCAATGACATACGAGTACCTACATACACATACACACGCGCACGCGCGCACACACACACACACCCCGATGGCATGTACACACCCCGATGGCATGTACACACCCCGATGGCATGTACACACCCCGATGGCATGGTGGCTAGCGCTCTTGCTTCACGCACGGAGGGCCCGGGTTCAATTCCCGGCGGGGCCGAAACATTTCGAAGTGTTTCCTTACACACACACACACACACGCACACACATATATACAACAGGCCTAGTGTCTAATCGACATGTGCCTAGGACAAAATGGTAACTAACACACACACACAAAGGAACGAGCTTATCAACGACAGCCAGCACGGGTTAAGGGACGGGAAATCCTGTATCACAAACCTACTGGAGTTCTATGACAGGGTGACAGCAGTAAGACAATAGAGGGGTGGGTAGATTGTATTTTCTTGGACTGTAAGAAGGCGTTTGACACAGTTCCACACAAGAGATTAGTGCAGAAGCTGGAGGACCAGGTAGGAATAACAGGGAAGGCACTCCAGTGGATCAGGGAATACCTGTCAGGAAGACAACAACGAGTCATGGTGCGTGGTGAGGTGTCAGAGTGGGTGCCTGTGACGAGTGGGGTTCCACAGGGGTCAGTCCTAGGACCTGTGCTTTTTCTAGTATTTGTGAACATGATGGAAGGAATAGACTCCGAAGTGTCCCTGTTTGCAGATGATGTGAAGTTGATGAAAAGAATTCAATCGGACGAGGACCAGGCAGAACTACAAAGGGATCTGGACAGGCTGCAAGCCTGGTCCAGCAACTGGCTCCTGGAGTTCAACCCCACCAAATGCAAAGTGATGAAGATTGGGGAAGGGCAAAGAAGACTGCAGATGGAGTACAGTCTAGGGGGCCCAGAGACTTCAAACCTCACTCAAGGAAAAGGATCTTTGGGTAAGTATAACACCAGGAACATCTCCTGAGGCGCACATCAACTAAATAATTGCTGCAGCATACGGGCGCCTAGCAAACCTAAGAACAGCATTCCGACATCTTAATAAGGAATCGTTCAGGACCCTGTACACTGTGTAAGTTAGGCCCATATTGGAGTATGCAGCACCAGTTTGGAACCCACACCTAGTCAAGCATGTAAGGAAGCTAGAGAAAGTGCAAAGGTTTGTAACAAGACTAGTCCCAGAGCTAAGGGGTATGTCCTGCGAGGAGAGTTAAGGGAAATAGACCTGACGACACTAGAAGACAGGAGAGATAGGGGGGATATGATAACGACATATAAAATACTGAGAGGAATCGACAAGGTGGACAGAGACAGGACGTTCCAGAGATGGGACACAGCAACAAGGGGACACAGTTGGAAGTTGAAGACTCAGATGAATCACAGGGATGATAGGAAGTATTTTTTCAGTAATAGAGTTGTCAGGAAGTGGAATAGTCTGAGAAGTGATATAGTGGAGGCAGGATTCATACATAGCTTTAAGAAGAGGTATGATAAAACTCATGGAGCAGGAAGAGTGACCTAGTAGCTGCCAGTGAAGAGGCGGGGCCAGGAGTTGTGATTCGATCCCCTGCAACCACAGCTAGGTGAGTACAACCGAGTACACACACACACTACACACACCACACACGCACACGCGCGCGCGCACACACACACACACACACACACACACACACACACACACACATTGAAACAGCATGTCATGAAACTAGACGAGAGAAGATAACCCCACCACACGAAAATGGTCGTAAAAGGATAGATGTTATGCAAGAGTGAGCTGAATAAGCAATCACACAAGGTTGGAGACACAGCTGTAAGGAGGAGGAGTTTAGGTGTGACTCGTGGTGGAGGAAATTACCGTTGGCGTCAGTGTTGAAAGACAGCACAGGCTGAGGCAGTCTTGGTTGCTCAAGATCCTCGAATCAACTTCATGACTTAACTTTAAGATTTATTATCCTCCTACAACCATTTTGTTATAGAGATTATTGGGCAGCGGCACTCATCCTGTGAGTGAAATACCAACACATCACTGGCGACATCAACTTCATCCTGGCTGTTTCAAAATGCCGGTATCATTTAATTATAGAATTACAGCAAATTCTGCATACTTCTGTAAAATGCTGCGAATTTTAATTACAACGCGCCTATATATCTGTGGTAATTTTATATTCCTGTATCCTGGTACATCCTGAAACACACTGCCCAACTTCATGTATATCTTTACGCACTTTACACAGCTTTCCTTAGATCTATACTAATTTGCCCAGCACTGCCTCTCCAGGAGGTGGAGTGTCTTACATCATCTTTCTTGATGACTTGGTAGAGAGAAGGTACAAGAGGTTTTTACCCTCAGTTGTTCCTAGTACGTTACGAGTCTTGCTAAGAAAGAAGTAGATTGTTCCAGGATGGCAGAGTAGATGTTGGTGTGACGTCTAGTAAATCCACCATCTTGAGACGGAACCCCCCCCTCCCCTCCTTTTTTTAAGCAAGAATCTTAATGTGAACAGAAGAGTGTTTTAAAAAGCTCCTGTACCTTCTCCCTACCAACCTCAGATCAAAGAGGCTTTATGGTTAATCGAAGATTCACAAACTTTAAAATATTTGAACAACTGATCAAAATATCTACTCAAACTTATCAAATAATTTGACTAAATGTTAAGAGCTAATAATCTGCTACTGCTAGAAGAATGACGGTGAAGAACTTTTATGAAGACTGATGGTCTCAACTCATCGACTCCAGGCAGAGGGACTGATGGTCTCAACTCATCGACTCCAGGCAGAGGGACTGATGGTCTCAACTCATCGACTCCAGGCAGAGGGACTGATGGTCTCAACTCATCGACTCCAGGCAGAGGGACTGATGGTCTCAACTCATCGACTCCAGGCAGAGGGACTGATGGTCCCAACTCATCGACTCCAGGCAGAGGGACTGATGGTCCCAACTCATCGACTCCAGGCAGAGGGACTGATGGTCTCAACTCATCGACTCCAGGCAGAGGGACTGATGGTCTCAACTCATCGACTCCAGGCAGAGGGACTGATGGTCCCAACTCATCGACTCCAGGCAGAGGGACTGATGGTCCCAACTCATCGACTCCAGGCAGAGGGACTGATGGTCTCAACTCATCGACTCCAGGCAGAGGGACTGATGGTCTCGACTCATCGACTTCAGGCAGAGGGACTGATGGTCTCACTCATCGACTACAGGCAGAGGACTGATGGTCTCAACTCATCGACTCCAGGCAGAGGGACTGATGGACTAAACTCATCGACTCCAGGCACAGGGACTGATGGTCTCAACTCATCGACTCCAGGCAGAGGGACTGATGGTCTCAACTCATCGACTCCAGGCAGAGGGACTGATGGTCTCAACTCATCGACTCCAGGCAGAGGGACTGATGGTCTCAACTCATCGACTCCAGGCAGAGGGACTGATGGTCCCAACTCACCGACTCCAGGCAGAGGGACTGATGGTCTCAACTCATCGACTCCAGGCAGAGGGACTGATGGACTCAACTCATCGACTCCAGGCAGAGGGACTGATGGTCTCAACTCATCGACTCCAGGCAGAGGGACTGATGGTCCCAACTCATCGACTCCAGGCAGAGGAACTGATGGTCTCAACTCATCGACTCCAGGCAGAGGGACTGATGGTCTAAACTCATCGACTCCAGGCAGAGGGACTGATGGTCTAAACTCATCGACTCCAGGCAGAGGGGACTGATGGTCTCAACTCATCGACTCCAGGCAGAGGGACTGATGGTCTCAACTCATCGACTCCAGGCAGAGGGACTGATGGTCCCAACTCATCGACTCAGGCAGAGGGACTGATGGTCTTAACTCATCGACTCAGGCAGAGGGACTGATGGTCTCAACTCATCGACTCCAGGCAGAGGGACTGATGGTCTCAACTCATCGACTCCAGGCAGAGGGACTGATGGTCTCAACTCATCGACTCCAGGCAGAGGGACTGATGGTCTCAACTCATCGACTCCAGGCAGAGGGACTGATGGTCTCAAACTACTACTCATCTTTCACTGTTTTTCTCTTTATTGGACTGAAGCCACTGACTGGCGAAACGTTTCCACAATAAAGATACCGAAATGTTGCACAAGTGTCATGCATCAACCTGTCGCTCCTCTAAACCATTCATATAACAATCACAACATGTCTGTCTGTCTGTGTGTGTGTGTCTCTCTCTCTCTGACACAAACGCAATGGACGTGAGAGAAAGTTCAATCATGCCACTTGAATATAAATTGTGATAAAATACTTCAAGTCTCTTATCTAGGTGTTGTCATTAGCAAAAATAATGACCAGATAATCATATAAACGAAAACGAGAAATTCATATAATAAGGCAAATTATTAAACAACTTTTAAATACGTGGGCGAAGAAATGCTACAAAAATACGTGTATTAGGCCACAAATGCAATACAGAGTTGATGTGTTGTGGATAAGCTTGAAAAGGTCCAGAGAGGAGCTACAAAATGGCTAGCACTTACAAAAATGAATTATAATTAAAAAGCTAAAACCTTTAAACATGCCCACGCTAACAGGAGAATAAAGAGGCAACCACATATAAGGGCATAAAAGGATAAAAAAAATAATAAAGACGATTTCTTAGTACCCGCAAGAGTCATGACAAGAAGCCACAGTTGTAGGTTGAAAAAATAAGTGAAGCCGAAGATATACTAGAAAGTTGTTGTTGTTTTTTGTCGAGTGGTAGACCAATAGAATCAATTTAAAGATCAAATAAGTTCAACAAATTTTTTATAAACATGTGATGAAAAAATAAGTGAAGCCAGAACACCGAGAACATAACTGTGCTCTTGTAGTTATAAACAGGTAACTGTTAGCACAATGAAGTGTGTGTGACGTAGAGAAACTCACCATGAAATTTGTGTCGTCGTAGCCGTGGGCGATGAACAGGTCCTCGTACTGGGGGAGACCAAGGGCGCGCAGCCACCCTCCCACCGTCATCTCCCCAGCCTCCATCACGCCCATATCCACGCCCTCACGCCCTCGTTGCTCGACACCAGACCCAGGCCCTGCTGTGACGGCGACAACGACAACCCTAACACACACACACACACACACACACACACATTTAGTAACTTTCCAGGGATATAAAGTATATTTACAATAATAATCACGATGGTAAATAAGGAAACGTAAATTCTTGATCTATATACACGTCCTGTTCATCCCTGCACACCCCCCCATTTACCTTGACCTCTGACCCAACGTACTCACCTAATCTGGTCTGAAACTCGTGTTCGAGTTCGGCCATGAAGACACTTTCCCTGGCCACGCCGCCACCGAAGCTGGCCATGATGTCCTGGATCCTGGCCCACTCCTCGGCCTCCTCCAGGGAGACAGCAGCCCCATGCCTGAGCTCACACTTCCAGGGGTGTCACGAACGTTCAGACTACCCATGCTATTCCGACATCCTGCAGGAGAACATTACATGAGGAAAACAGTACACCAGTGGCGAAACGTCTACTTCAAGATATGTCTACATTGTGAATGTGTGTGTTATTCCTATAGAAGGTATCTTGGACGTACCTCTATCCACAGAGGACCTTAGGGATGAGGGTGTAGCCAGCGAGCGGGGACGTTCTAGGGCAGACACCTCCCCAGTTCCCTCCATAGGGATGATACTCCCACGGAAGAGCCCTGTAAGAGACGAGCATAGTAAGGGTTAGTGTTCAAGTTTTATATTCACCAGGTGAGGCGTCACACACACTCGAGGCACCCTGACACAGTTACAAAAACAAGTGTACACAAAATACACACTTCTCCAGTGTGTAAAATGTGTTTACTGCATATCCACTGCTTAACCGGAGACATACTGTGAGTTCTAACCTTCCTGTGACCCCTCTGGCTTAGTATTAATATACCTTCGTATGGATGATCAAGTATAACTTCCTTTCAGCTTCTTGTTAGGAATTCCCAGGGTTAACACTGTACTGTCACTGATTATTCTAGAATAGAGACTTTGGTCAGTGGCGCAGCTACTGGGAAGTAGGGGGCTAAGGAAGCTGGAACCCCCAGAGAAATACATTTTTATTCAATAGCTAATTTTTAATATTATATGGATAATTGACACACAAGCACGACAGTTTAAAGAAATTTCACATACATACTGAAAATCGTACATTTTAAAGACAATTTCTTTGATTTTTTTTTCCAGCATCTTATGTTAAAGCCCCACTTCCCGACTGAAAACCTGGCTTAAGCCCCAACCCCTCCCCGAGTGAAATCTTATGTTCTTCCACCCAGCCTGAACTAAAACACGGCACTCAAGTTTGGAATAAACAGAGATTACAGGACTTGACCTGTCCAGGTGTGAACGATGATACAACTGGTATTACGTGGATGTCTCAGTAACAGGTATATTACCTCTGTGTTACAGTACTGTTGTTACCACCGTGTTACAGTATTGTTGCTACTTCTGTACTGTTGTTACCTGTGTTATAGTACTGCTACAAATGCCACAGATTCATTACTATCGGTACATTGTTAATAATCCTTCAACAAACTAAGAACTACTTTCTGGTTATTCACAGGAAGTAACTGGCGCTACGCTCCACTTATTGAAGTCCTTCCCCCACAAGCACACACTTCTTCACACGTCGGGTTTGACAGCCCCATGGACAACTGGAGGACTACGGACAACTGGCGGGCCTATGGACAACTGGAGGACCTAAGGACAACTGGAGGACCTATGGACAACTGGAGCTCCACATTATATCATAGCTCCTCACTGTTTACAAACATCAAATGTGTTGTACTATCACTTCCATTAGGTTCTGATATCCGATGATTCAGAGGAAACCTTTCACAGAACCCAACAGTTCTCTGGAATGTGTCTGCCGGACTCAAGTACTTCAAGGTTGTTGTTCTGGTAAAAGGCTGTCGTCTAACTTCTTCCATTTTACATTTGGAAGGTTGAAATCTTCATAGACGATAATACTTGGTGTAGGATTTTCAAGACTCAAGTCAGATATATATATATAATCTTCCTTATCTCTTTCTATGAATTATTGTTGTTGTTGTTGTTGCTGACGATGGTGTGTATACAGATAATTTACCAGATTCTTGAACTTAATACCGAGGGTGTTGTAATACACCTTGTTGTCAAGGTTCCAACACCTTGTTGTCAAGGTTCCAACACCTTGTTGTCAAGGTTCCAACACCTTGTTGTCAAGGTTCCAACACCTTGTTGTCAAGGTTCCAACACCTTGTTGTCAAGGCTCCAACACCTTGTTGTCAAGGTTCCAACACCTTGCTGTCAAGGTTCCAACACCTTGCTGTCAAGGCTCCAACACCTTGCTGTCAAGGTTCCAACACACCTTGCTGTCAAGGTTCCAACACACCTTGCTGTCAAGGCTCCAACACCTTGCTGTCAAGGTTCCAACACACCTTGCTGTCAAGGTTCCAACACCTTGCTGTCAAGGTTCCAACACACCTTGCTGTCAAGGTTCCAACACCTTGCTGTCAAGGTTCCAACACACCTTGCTGTCAAGGTTCCAACACACCTTGCTGTCAAGGTTCCAACACCTTGCTGTCAAGGTTCCAACACCTTGCTGTCAAGGTTCCAACACCTTGTTGTCAAGGTTCCAACACACCTTGCTGTCAAGGTTCCAACACACCTTGCTGTCAAGGTTCCAACACACCTTGTGTCAAGGTTCCAACACACCTTGCTGTCAAGGTTCCAACACACCTTGTGTCAAGGTTCCAACACACCTTGCTGTCAAGGTTCCAACACACCTTGTTTTCAAGGTTCCAACACACCTTGCTGTCAAGGTTCCAACACACCTTGCTGTCAAGGTTCCAACACACCTTGCTGTCAAGGTTCCAACACACCTTGTTGTCAAGGTTCCAACACACCTTGTTGTCAAGGTTCCAACACACCTTGCTGTCAAGGTTCCAACACACCTTGCTGTCAAGGTTCCAACACACCTTGTTGTCAAGGTTCCAACACACCTTGTTGTCAAGGTTCCAACACACCTTGTTGTCAAGGTTCCAACACACCTTGCTGTCAAGGTTCCAACACACCTTGTTGTCAAGGTTCCAACACACCTTGTTGTCAAGGTTCCAACACACCTTGCTGTCAAGGCCCCAACATATGGGTCCATTGCTGTCAAGGCTCCAACATACCTTGCTGTCAAGGTTCCAACACACCTTGCTGTCAAGGTTCCAACACACCTTGCTGTCAAGGTTCCAACACACCTTGCTGTCAAGGTTCCAACACACCTTGTTGTCAAGGTTCCAACACACCTTGTTGTCAAGGTTCCAACACACCTTGTTGTCAAGGTTCCAACACCTTGTTGTCAAGGTTCCAACACACCTTGTTGTCAAGGTTCCAACACACCTTGTTGTCAAGGTTCCAACACACCTTGTTGTCAAGGTTCCAACACACCTTGCTGTCAAGGTTCCAACACACCTTGCTGTCAAGGTTCCAACACACCTTGCTGTCAAGGTTCCAACACACCTTGTTGTCAAGGTTCCAACACCTTGTTGTCAAGGTTCCAACACATCTTGCTGTCAAGGTTCCAACACACCTTGCTGTCAAGGTTCCAACACCTTGTTGTCAAGGTTCCAACCACCTTGTTGTCAAGGTTCCAACACACCTTGCTGTCAAGGTTCCAACAACCTTGCTGTCAAGGTTCCAAACACCTTGCTGTCAAGGTTCCAACACACCTTGCTGTCAAGGTTCCAACACACCTTGCTGTCAAGGTTCCAACACACCTTGCTGTCAAGGTTCCAACACACCTTGTTGTCAAGGTTCCAACACACCTTGTTGTCAAGGTTCCAACACCTTGTTGTCAAGGTTCCAACACACCTTGTTGTCAAGGTTCCAACACCTTGTTGTCAAGGTTCCAACACCTTGTTGTCAAGGTTCCAACACCTTGTTGTCAAGGTTCCAACACCTTGCTGTCAAGGTTCCAACACCTTGTTGTCAAGGCTCCAACACCTTGCTGTCAAGGCTCCAACACCTTGCTGTCAAGGTTCCAACACCTTGTTGTCAAGGTTCCAACACCTTGCTGTCAAGGTTCCAACACCTTGTTGTCAAGGTTCCAACACACCTTGTTGTCAAGGTTCCAACACCTTGTTGTCAAGGTTCCAACACACCTTGCTGTCAAGGTTCCAACACCTTGTTGTCAAGGTTCCAACACACCTTGCTGTCAAGGTTCCAACACACCTTGCTGTCAAGGTTCCAACACACCTTGCTGTCAAGGTTCCAACACACCTTGCTGTCAAGGTTCCAACACACCTTGCTGTCAAGGTTCCAACACACCTTGCTGTCAAGGTTCCAACACACCTTGCTGTCAAGGTTCCAACACACCTTGCTGTCAAGGCTCCAACATACCTTTCTGTCAAGGTTCCAACACACCTTGCTGTCAAGGTTCCAACACACCTTGCTGTCAAGGTTCCAACATACCTTGCTGTCAAGGCCCCAACATACCTTGCTGTCAAGGCTCCAACATACCTTGCTGTCAAGGCCCCAACATACCTTGCTGTCAAGGCTCCAACATACCTTGCTGTCAAGGCCCCAACATACCTTGCTGTCAAGGCTCCAACACACCTTGCTGTCAAGGTCCCAACATACATTGCTGTCAAGGCCCCAACATACATTGCTGTCAAGGCCCCAACATACCTTGCTGTCAAGGCCCCAACATACATTGCTGTCAAGGCCCCAACATACCTTGCTGTCAAGGCCCCAACATACATTGCTGTCAAGGCCCCAACACACCTTGCTGTCAAGGCCCAACATACCTTGCTGCCAAGGCCCCAACATACTTGCTGTCAAGGCCCCAACATACATTGCTGTCAAGGCCCTAACACACCTTGCTGTAAAGGCCTTAACATACATTGCTGTCAAGGCCCCAACACACCTTGCTGTCAAGGCCCCAACATACCTTGCTGTCAAGGCCCCAACATACATTGCTGTCAAGGCCCCAACATACATTGCTGTCAAGGCCCCAACATACATTGCTGTCAAGGCCCCAACATACATTGCTGTCAAGGCCCCAACATACATTGCTGTCAAGGCCCCAACATACATTGCTGTCAAGGCCCCAACATACATTGCTGTCAAGGCCCCAACACACCTTGCTGTCAAGGCCCCAACATACATTGCTGTCAAGGCCCCAACACACTTGCTGTCAAGACCCAACATACATTGCTGTCAAGGCCCCAACATACATTGCTGTCAAGGCCCCAACATCCCTTGCTGTCAAGCCCCAACATACATTGCTGTCAAGGCCCCAACATACATTGCTGTCAAGGCCCCAACATACATTGCTGTCAAGGCCCCAACATACATTGCTGTCAAGGCCCCAACACACCTTGCTGTCAAGGCCCCAACATAAATTGCTGTCAAGGCCCCAACATACATTGCTGTCAAGGCCCCAACATACCTTGCTGTCAAGGCTCCAACATATAATTCATTAACAGCCTCAATTATACAATCTAAGGAATTGTTTTTTAGTTCAGATAATTCACATTTCATATCTTCCTAGACAACGGTACAAAACTTTAAACCCAGTGATAAATGATAGATGCTAATTATATTGATAACTAGAAGCTACGAAGGTAATTTCTAAATGTTAGTTTCGTAGGTAGCAGCCGTTTAGGCAACTGCTACTAGTGTATACAATTAGTGACGGGAAGCCCAGCTTGAAAACACTTTCCAAAACTATAAAAAGCCGAAGATAATAAGTAAAATTGAAGTTTATTGCCATGGTGGCAAATTCGTTGTTGCAATATCAGCTGTAATAACAGATAGGTGAAGGGCTGGACACACACACACGTCAGGAAGTGGAATAGTCTGTGAAGTGATGTAGTGGAGGCAGAATCCATATATACCTTTAAGGAGAGGTATGATAAAGCTCATGGAGGGGGTAGTGTGACCGAGTAGTGGCCAGTGAAGAGGCGGGGCCAGGAGCTGTGATTCGACCCCTGCAACCACAACTAGGCGAGTACACGCGCGCACGCATACGCACACACACACACACAGAAATGTGTCTGTTCGCAGATGATGTGAAATTAATGAGGAGAATCACATCGGAAGAGGACCAAGCAGGACTGCAAACAGACCTGGACAAGCTTGACATCTGGTCCAGGAACTGGCTTCTCGAATTCAATCCCACCAAATGCAAAGTCATGAAGATCGGAGAAGGACAAAGAAGACCGCTGACAGAGTACAGGCTAGGCGGACAAAGGCTACAAACCTCGGCAAAGGAGAAAGACCTTGGGGTGAGTATAACGCCAAGCACGTCTCCGGAGGCACACATCAACCAGATACTGCGGCAGCATATGGGCGACTGGCAAACCTAAGATTAGCGTTCCGTTACCTTAATAAGGAATCGTTCAAGACACTGTACACCGTGTACGTCAGGCCCATACTAGAATATGCAGCACCAGTCTGGAACCCACACCTGGTCAAGCACGTAAAGAAACTAGAGAAAGTGCAAAGGTTTGCGACAAGGTTAGTGCCACAACTAGGGGTCTGTCCTATGAAGAAAGATTGAGGGAAATAGGACTAACAACACTGGAGGAAAGAAGGGTCAGAGGAGACATGATAACGATATACAAAATACTGCGGGAATTGACAAGGTAGACAGTGACAGGATGTTCCAGAGAGGGAACACAGAAACAAGGGGACACAACTGGAAGCTGAAGACTCAGATGAGTCAAAGGGATGTCAGGAAACATTTCTTCAGCCACAGAGTAGTCAGGAAGTGGAATAGTCTAGAGAAAGATATAGTGGAGGCAGGAACCATACATAGTTTAAGACAAGGTAGGGATAAAGCTCATGGAGCAGGGAGAGCAGAGACCCAGTAGCGGACAGCGAAGAGGCGGGGCCAGGAGCTGAGTCTCGACCCCTGAAACCACAATGCAGTACAATTAGGCGGTGTCAAAACGAGTACAATTAAAGCGAGTACAATAGGACGAGGGATACAAAGGAGTACAACATGTAGACGAGTTAACAAGTAGGTCAGAGGTCAATTAGTCCAGAGATGTAAGTGTCCAGATACATTCAGATTCAAATACGGTGCAGAGTGTCAAATAGTTGCAGAGATGTCAACATAGGTCAGAGATGGTCAAATAAGTTCCAGGATGGTCAAAAAGTTGTCCAGGATGGTCAAATAAGATCAGGATGGTCAAAACAAGATTCTAGGTCGGATGGTCAAATAAGTTGTCCAGAGATGGTCAAATAAGTTGTCCAGAGATGGTCAAATAAGTTGTCCAGAGATGGTCAAATAAGTTGTCCAGAGATGGTCAAATAAGTTGTCCAGAGATGATCAAATAAGTCCAGGGATGGTCAATTAAGTCCAGGGATGGTCAAATAAATCCAGGGATGGTCAAATAAGTCCAGGGATGGGTACATAGCAGCATTATTTTGAAAATATTTATAAATATATCTTAAGTAGAGAAATATACCTTGTTTATCGGTAAGGCAGGATATGACGAGTAGGGAGCGTTATATGAGGTTAATGAAATGTTGCACGCTGTTTTCAACACACTGCTATACGTATACATTAAAGCGCTTTACACTTCCACAGTTACGAAAGTGCATGATAAATTTGAATAAAATATTTTATATTATACAAAACTGACTACAAAACAATGAAAATGTTTTTTAGTAAAGAGAGTTCTACATTGTATATGGAGAGACGCCAACAATATGATGGAAGGGAGATATACCTAACAATATAATACAAGTATGAAACATGTAGCAGCTGGTAATATTAAGTTCAGAATTAAGATACTCTACAAGCAAAACTACCATTAAGAATTAAGGCAAAATGTTAAAACTATTAGAAAGTATCTGAGGGTTAAGTTATGGTGACGACCAAGCGTAAAGTTAGGGGGTGGGAAGGAATCAAGGTGATACAGAGGAAGACACCAGACAAGGAGTATAAGTGAGACAAACAACGTGGGAAGGAATCAAGGTGATACAGAGGAAGACACCAGACAAGGAGTATAAGTGAGACAAACAACGTGGGAAGGAATCAAGGTGATACAGAGGAAGACACCAGACAAGGAGTATAAGTGAGACAAACAACGTGGGAAGGAATCAAGGTGATACAGAGGAAGACACCAGACAAGGAGTATAAGTGAGACAAACAACGTGGGGAGGAATCAAGGTGATACAGAGGAAGACACCAGACAAGGAGTGTGAGACAAACAACGTGGGAAGGAATCAAGGTGATACAGAGGAAGACACCAGACAAGGAGTATAAGTGAGACAAACAACGTGGGGAGGAATCAAGGTGATACAGAGGAAGACACCAGACAAGGAGTATAAGTGAGACAAACAACGTGGGAAGGAATCAAGGTGATACAGAGGAAGACACCAGACAAGGAGTATAAGTGAGACAAACAACGTGGGAAAGGGAAACAAGGTGATACAGAGGAAGACACCAGACAAAAGGAAAATATAAGTGAGACAAGCAACGTGGGAAAGGGAAACAAGGTGATGACAGAGGAAGACACCAGACAAGGAGTTATAAGTGAGACAAGCAACGTGGCGAGGAATCAAGGTGATACAGAGAAGACAAGACAAGGAGTATAAAAAATGAGACAAGACAACGTGGCACTGAGGAATCAAATACAGAGGAGACACAAGATATATGAGAGTGGGTACTGTTAAAATATAGTTTGTTCACAATAACCTGAAAACTGGGGACTGAACACTTCAAATACACAAAATTACAAAGGTTAAAATAACTGTAATTGAAATTTAAAATCTTTCATAAAACAAAAGATCAAGAAGGAAGAAGAGAGCAACAAGATGATAGAAACAAAATAGGAGAAAACTATTAATAGAGAGCAACTGTCATAAACCATACCACGATCAGTGTCTCAAAACTGCAGACTGACACGTTAGCAACTGTCATGTCACAGGTGAACACATTTCCAAGTGTTGCCAGACACCTGCTCAACAGTGCAGTTCTACATAAGTTACTTGTCCATGTGCCATTACACATGGATTATTACAAGTGGGAACGTCAAGTATTACTAAGGGAGTTATACAGGAGTTCCAGTGGGAGATTACTAAGTGAGGCAGGTTATACGTGGAGTTCTACAGTGGGACATTACACTGGAGGTTACTACAGTGAGGTTACACGTAGGATACTAGCAACGTACTACAGTAGGCACAGTGGATTAACATGGGAGGTTGCACAGTGGGTTACTACAGTAGGGGTCAATACCAGATGACGTTACTACAGTGGGACGTTATACAGTGGGACGTTACACAGTGGATTACTACTGGGACGACTAAGTGAGAGGTTACTAAGGAGGAGTTACACAGTGGGGTTACTACAGTGGAGACACGTGAGTCTACATGGAGGTACATAGTGGGAGGTTACTACAGTGGGACGTTACTACAGTGGGTTACTACAGTGGGAGGTTACTACAGTGGGAGGTTACTACAGTGGGACGTTACTACAGTAGGGGTTACTACAGTGGGAGTTACTACAGTGGGAGGTTACTACAGTGGGGTTACTACAGTGGGAGGTTACTACAGTGGGAGGTTACTACAGTGGGAGGTTACTACAGTGGGGGTTACTACAGTGGGAGGTTACTACAGTGCGGGGTTACTACAGTGGGGTTACTACAGTGAGGGTTACACAGTGGGGTTACTACATGGAGGTTACAGTGACGACACTGTGGGTTACTACAGTGGGGGTTACTACGTGGGGGTTACTAAGTGGGGTTACTACAGGGGTTACTACAGTGGAGTTACACATGGGATGGTGTACTACAGTGGGAGTTACTACTGGGGTTACTACAGGTACAATGGAGGTTACTAACTAGATGAGGTTACTAGAGTGGAGACTACAGTGGGTTATACAGTGGATTACTAGTGGGAGGTTACTGAATGGGGTACTACAGTGGAGTTACGAGTGGGGTTACTACAGTGAGGATAGAGTGAGCTTACTAAGTGGGAGTTACTACAGTGGGAGTTACTAAGTGGGGTTACTACAGTGGGGTTACTACAGTGGGGTTACTAAGTGGGGGTTACTACAGTGGAGGTTACTACAGTGGGGGTTACTACAGTGGGAGGTTACTACAGTGGGAGGTTACTAAGTGGGTAGTTACTAAGTGGGAGTTACTACAGTGGGAGTTACTAGAGTGGGGTTACTAGCAGTGGGGTTACTACAGTGGAGTTACTACAGTGGGGGTTACTACAGTGGGAGTTACTAGAGTGGGGGTTACTAGAGTGGGGTTACTAAGTGGGGGTTACTAGAGTGGGGTTACTAGAGTGGGGTTACTAGAGTGGGGTTACTAGAGTGGGGGTTACTAGAGTGGGGTTACTAGAGTGGGGGTTACTAGAGTGGGGGTTACTAAGGGGGTTACTAGAGTGGGGGTTACTAGAGTGGGAGGTTACTAGAGTGGAGGGTTACTAGAGTGGGGGTTACTAAGTGGGGGTTACTAGAGTGGGGTTACTAGAGTGGGAGGTTACTAGAGTGGGGATTACTAGAGTGGGGGTTACTAGAGTGGGGGTTACTGGAGTGGGGTTACTAAGTGGGGGTTACTAGAGTGGATGTTACTAGAGTGGGGGTTACTAAGTGGGGGTTACTAGAGTGGGGTTACTAAGGGGGTTACTAGAGTGGAGGTTACTAGAGTGGAGGGTTACTAGAGTGGGGTTACTAGAGTGGGGGTTACTAGAGTGGGGGTTACTAGAGTGGGAGGTTACTAGAGTGGGGGTTACTAGAGTGGGGGTTACTAGAGTGGGAGGTTACTAGAGTGGGGGTTACTAGAGTGGGGGGTTACTAGAGTGGGAGGTTACTAGAGTGGGAGGTTACTAGAGTGGGAGGTTACTAGAGTGGGAGGTTACTAGAGTGGAGGTTACTAGAGTGGGAGGTTACTAGAGTGGGAGGTTACTAGAGTGGAGGTTAGTGCAGGTGCAAAATTAATATCAGAGTTGGTATAATGGGTTAATTTCAGTTAAAAAGCCAAAGAATAAGTTTATATTGTAGATGGGGTTTTCGAGAGGTGAGTTCGAATGAGCGCGTCGAGGCACTGAGCGCGTCGAGGCACTGAGCGCGTCGAGGCACTGAGTGCGTCGAGGCACTGCACATGTTTAGTGGATCAGGAGCTCCGTGTGCGAATCTTGTACTTTTCAGATTCATAATCATACGAACGTAGTTTCCTACACCGACAGCCATGAAACTATAACCAGGAACGTTTCCAACGTTGTTACTAGCGACTTCAGAGTTGAGAGAGTGCCGGAAAAATAGTCCGAGAAAAAGATTCCCCCGTGGAAGACTATCAGGTTGTGAATATGGAGTACCACTAGGAGCCAGCTACCACAACTCACTACTAAAGTTGTGTACCGCGACGAAGTTGGGTTCAACATAAATGCAGGATGACGCACATGAACCACACATTAAAAGGCGAGATCGAAACATTGATGAATTACCTGAAGAAGAAACGCCACAGGAAACTACTCAACAAAACACAAAAAATGTTTAAGAAGACTAAAGAGCCACACTGAACTTGACGAAAAAATAAGAAAAACGTAGAGAACCTGAGGATTAAATAGGAAAGCAGAATACAGAGGCAGGAAAAAAGAAACCTTATTGACCCGACATTGAAAGAGAAGCAGCGGGACCTACACGGAAGGTAAACACACAAATGACAAATATGGACATAATGGAGAACTGTTCATGTGCTATGGTAGTGAAAGTGTTTAACACTGTAGGAAGCCAGGTAGTACAGGTATTCTAGAAAGCCAGGTAGTACAGGTATTCTATGAAGCCAGGTAGTACAGGTATTCTATGAAGCCAGGTAGTACAGGTATTCTAGGAAGCCAGGTAGTACAGGTATTCTAGGAAGCCAGGTAGTACAGGTATTCTAGGAAGCCAGGTAGTACAGGTATTCTAGAAAGCCAGGTAGTACAGGTATTCTATAAAGCCAGGTAGTACAGGTATTCTAGGAAGCCAGGTAGTACAGGTATTCTAGAAAGCCAGGTAGTACAGGTATTCTAGAAAGCCAGGTAGTACAGGTATTCTAGAAAGCCAGGTAGTACAGGTATTCTAGGAAGCCAGGTAGTACAGATATTCTAGGAAGCCAGGTAGTACAGGTATTCTAGGAAGCCAGGTAGTACATGTATTCTAGGAAGCCAGATAGTACAGGTATTCTAGGAAGCAAGGTAGTACAGGTATTCTAAGAAGCAAGGTAGTACAGGTATTCTAGAAAGCCAAGTAGTACAGGTATTCTAGAAAGCCAAGTAGTACAGGTATTCTAGAAAGCCAAGTAGTACAGGTATTCTAGGAAGCCAGATAGTACAGGTATTCTAGGAAGCCAGATAGTACAGGTATTCTAGGAAGCCAGATAGTACAGGTATTCTAGGAAGCAAGGTAGTACAGGTATTCTAGAAATCCAAGTAGTACAGGTATTCTAGGAAGCCAGGTAGTACAGGTATTCTAGGAAGCCAGGTAGTACAGGTATTCTAGGAAGCCAGGTAGTACAGGTATTCTAGAAAGCCAGGTGGTACAGGTATTCTAGAAAGCCAGGTAGTACAGGTATTCTAAGAAGCCAGGTAGTACAGGTATTCTAGGAAGCCAGGTAGTACAGGTATTCTAGAAAGCCAGGTAGTACAGGTATTCTAGGAAGCAAGGTAGTACAGATATTCTAGGAAGCCAGGTAGTACAGGTATTCTAGGAAGCCAGGTAGTACATGTATTCTAGGAAGCCAGATAGTACAGGTATTCTAGGAAGCAAGGTAGTACAGGTATTCTAGAAAGCCAAGTAGTACAGGTATTCTAGGAAGCCAGATAGTACAGGTATTCTAGGAAGCCAGATAGTACAGGTATTCTAGGAAGCCAGATAGTACAGGTATTCTAGGAAGACAGATAGTACAGGTATTCTAGGAAGCCAGATAGTACAGGTATTCTAGGAAGCCAGGTAGTACAGGTATTAACTAGTAATGACAATTGAATACTTGGTTTCAAAAGTAGGAATGACAGAACACAAGGTTCTGAAACAACTGCAGTAAGAAGTTAATAAATGTCAAGTCCAGAGGCTGGAGCTCAACTCCTGACAAAAACAAAAAGGCGAACAATGAAAACACTTCGTGTGTACTCCAGGTCCATGTACTCTCTTGTTTTTTGTTTTAATCAATGGCGAGGACTAAGTCCATGGGGGTCAGGTAGCTCCTGAAGACTGAGGCATTCTGGTTCGATCCAAAGAAGGGAAGGCCAAGTCCAGTTTCCTGGATGAACTCCCCACAACATTAAGGTACACACCCATGATGGGCAAACACTTACTGTCAGATACTTCACAGCAAGTCATACACTCCTTGATGGTTCAAAACTTACTGTCCAGATACTTCACCATCATTAGGTACTACACCTTGATGGTGTCAAACTCTTACTGTCAGATACTACCAGCATTAGGTACATACAACTTGATGGTTCAAACATTTCTGATCGAGATACCTCACCAGCATTAAGGTACATACACCCCTTGATGGGTCAAACACCTTACTGTCCAGATACCTTCACCAGCATTAAGGTACATACACCCCTTGATGGGTCAAACACACTTACTGTCCAGATACCTTCACCAGCATTAAGGTACATACACCCCTTGATGGTTCAAACACTCTTACTGTCCAGATACCTCACCACATTAAGGTACATACACCCTTGAGGGGTTCAAACACTCTTACTGTCCAGATACCTTCACCAGCATTAAGGTACATACACCCCTTGATGGGTCAAACACTCTTACTGTCCAGATACCTTCACCAGCATTAAGGTACATACACCCCTTGATGGTTCAAACACTCTTACTGTCCAGATACCTTCACCAGCATTAAGGTACATACATCCCTTGATGGGTCAAACACTCTTACTGTCCAGATACCTTCACCAGCATTAAGGTACATACATCCCTTGATGGGTCAAACACTCTTACTGTCCAGATACCTTCACCAGCATTAAGGTACATACATCCCTTGATGGGTCAAACACTCTTACTGTCCAGATACCCTCACCAGCATTAAGGTACATACATCCCTTGATGGGTCAAACACGCTTACTGTCCAGATACCTAACCTGCTGCTGATCTCACTTGTAGTAGTCAATATACTCAAACTATCCTCACTTAATTACGGTGTCCATTTCTTTGTCTCTTGTAGTTCTTCTGTTAGTTTACATAACGTTAGGTAGTAGCAGTTGGGACATTCACAAAACACTTGGACCCAGGTTGATCTCTCAGCGCTCACAGCCATAAAAAATTACATACAACACCCAATAAAACCAAGGATTAAATTAACAATAAAAGCAACTAACACTCAATACTAACAAAGAATATTAAACCACAAATAAGGAAATTACATAACCAAGAAACGAAGTCTGCACCAGCATGGCTTGTGCGGGAATGAGTTGACATACATGGAAGCCCTTTACTAATAACGAAGATGTAAGCCAGTAGAGGATTACTAATGTCCAAGGAACGGAGGGTATTTCCCTTCTAGGATGATGGAGGTGGGAGGATCCTGAAGGGTGGACAAGCACTGGCATCATCACCCTCAGGGAGAACCTCAAGTGTCTACCATCATGTTGTGAATGATTCTTCTCACTACCCACCCACCCAGCTGACTACCCGCCCACCAGAGTATTACTACTATGTACAGCATCAGCTGACTGTACAACCTCCTTCCCAGCTAAGTGTGTCCGTGTGCAACTTAATGCAAGGACAACACCAGACCTGCTGAAGACATTAAAGCGTTGTGTTTATTTTTAGTATTGGTAGTATTAATTACAATAATAATGTCAATACTTGTAATGGTAATACTATTAATAATAAATTAAGCAAAATTATTAGGAAAAGAAAATTATTAACAGTTCTAAACGCCACTGGCTTACGTAAATATCCGCATGATGCCCATTATTTAATCATGAGAGAGACAAAGACAGACTTGGCAAAACTGCAAGCACTAGGAATCGCCGGTTCTGCACTATGCCTCTTCAGTGATTACCTTCGAGGTATATCTCTAAGAGTAGTTCTCAAAGGGACAGAGTCAACAAGACGACCTATTGATGCAAGTGTTCCACAGGGAAGTGTGCTTGAGCCATTGCTCTGGAATGTTTACTTCAATGACCTTCTTTATCTCATCCCAGAATCCCATGTATATGCAGACGACTGTACTCTGACATTTACTTATCCAAGAGAGGAAATGCCAGCTGCTCTAGTTACATCAATTACCAACTTACAACTATGTCAACCTGGGAAAATGATGGCAGGTCACATTTGTTCCTGAGAAAACACAAATGGTCTCTAGGCACCATGATGGTGGAGCAGTGGTAAGAATGAATGGGAGAGCATACCCGGGGACGAAGTTGATATCCTTGGGGTGAAAATCAACCCCAAACTGACTATGAAGAACCACATTGTAAATCTTGCAAACAAAGCAGCCAGGAATCTTACAGCACTTTAACGTATCTCGCATCTGCAAGATCCTGTACGAGACAAGTACGCTCACACCTTCAGCATGCTCCACTTTCTTCGATCGCATGCCCCGTCTCATCTGTGACTTACTGACAGAATAGAGAACAGAATAAGACGGCTCATCTCGCCTGGACCAACCCTCGACAGATTTGTCATTTCAGCAGAGCCTTCAACACCGGAGGGATGTGGGTGACCTTACTGTTCTGTACAAGGCCAACAGTGTCAAAGTACCACACTTGGCTCCACTTCGAAGACACTGAGCTTCTACACAACAAGACGGACAGTAAACATTCTCCCGTCTTGGCTACCCTTCCCATTTCATACTCTGCCTTCTCACGTGCTAAACGGACTTTCTTCTCCCAAACTCTCTATTCCTGGGAACTCTCCTGTTCTCTGCCTTCACTACATTTCCGGTCTTTCTAATCTTAACAACTCTCTCCGTTCCTTAGACATCAAACTTACTTTTCACCAGACCAACACTCTTCGCACTAATCTAGTTCATACCTCTCCTCCCTCTATAGATGCTCCTGGTGTCTACTCTATTTCTTGTTCCTCCTGTCCTCTTCAGTACTTTGGTGAAACTGGCTGTTCTCTTTCTGACAGACTCAGGGAGCACAATAGTAGTGTTAGGTTTGTCGACACCAACAATGCTCTTTTCTGACATGTCAGAGATCACAGTCATCCCATTGACTGGTCTTCTGCTAAAACTGTCTACCCTACTTCCAACTTTCACAGTCGCCGTCTGGTTGAATCCTCCCTTATATACAACTTTCCTTGTATGAATCTTAGTCGTGGCTTTGTCTCTCTAGATGCTCCAAACTTCAGAACACCCGTGACTTAACCTGATTCTTTTTTCCCCTTCTCCCTTTCTCCTGTGTGTTTTATTTCTTCTGCCTTGGGCATTTGGTCCATTATTATTTCCCCCCCTCTTGTGTTCTTGTTTCTACCCTTTGTGGGTCCCTAGCTCCCTTGCAGTGCTCCTCTTTCTTAGTATTTGACTGACTCCACTACTACTACTACCTCTCTTCTTCCTTTCCTACTTCCTCTCTTGTCCCATCCCTGTCTGCTGGCCTATATATACTCCCTCCTTCTCTCCTTTTTGTTAGTGTGACTTTGTAAATGGGCCAAGTCGGACCGAAACGTCGTCGTAAGCTCCTCTCTCCTATGTGCGGGTTATTGTGTATTAACTTTATTATGACAAGCTTAATTTAATTTAGCCTAATCCAACTAAACATATTTTAGATAAGTTTACAATAATTTAATAATAAACAATGAAATATTTTTTTGTTAGTTCAGAATGACTTTTTGCAAAATTATTGCATACACATATTTCCGTTGCTTTATTCATACTAAATGAAGATTAAGACACTTGAACAATATATGGGAATCTTTATTGAAGAAACGTTTCGCCACAGTGGCTTCATCAGTCCAATACAAAGCAGAAATTAGTAAGGAGAGGAGGAGAGGGACTGATTACCTCAAACTCCTCCTATCCTTATTATTTCTGCTTTTGTATTGGACTGATGAAGCCACTGTGTGGCGAAACGTTTCTTCAATAAAGATTCCCATATATTGCATAAGTGTCTTAATCTTCAACTTGTCGGTTTTTCAAAACCATTTGAAACATACTAAATGTACTTGCTGGCCCCACACACACACACACACACACACACACACACACACACACACACACACAGGCACACACACACACACACACAGGCACACACACACACACACAGGCACACAGGCACACCCACACACACACACACACACACAGGCACACACACACACACACAGGCGCACACACACACACACACAGGCACACACACACACACAGGCACACACACACACACAGGCACACACACACACACAGGCACACACACACACACACAGGCACACACACACACAGGCACACACACACACACAGGCAGGCACACACACACACACACACAGGCGCACACACACACACACACACAGGCACACACACACACACACACACACAGGCACACACAGGCACACACACACACACAGGCACACACACACACACAGGCACACACACACACACACACACACACACACAGACACACACACAGGCACACACACACACAGGCACACACACACACAGGCACACACACACACACACACACACACACACAGGACAACACACACACAGGCACACACACACACACAGGACAACACCACGAGGCACAACGTTACTCAATACAGCATCCATATACTTAAGTGTCTTAACTCAAACTGCAGTCAAACATTGAAACATACATAATAATCTCTACTACATACACACAACTACATACAACATACACACATACAAAACATACATACAATACATACAACAACAAACAACAACAAACACACACAACACACACACACATCCTGGCGGGGCCAGGAGCTGAGTCTCGACCCCTGCAACCACAATTAGGTGAGTACACGCACGCGTGCGTGGGTGCTAGCAGGTTCATTTAGTATGATTGTAACAGTAGTCTTAAAAAGAAAGCACAACGTTGTGTATGGCCAGTTTTACCTGTCACTATTATTTATGTTACTGACTCACACTCGTCCCTGCTCTTACTCTCATTTTCTGCTCAGAATTCTTATTCTTCATCTATCTACTCCATCATGAGTCACGAAATCGTAAAAACACGATTACAAACGAGCCGCACTCGTTCTGTGATTTATATCTCTTCCTTTTTCCTCTTACCCACAAGTTTATAAATTACTAAACCCATAGTGGCATCCGTGACGACCCACAGTGGAATACTGATGTCCTCTGGCTGGCACCTACCATTCCTGACTCTCAAAATCCACCCTGTGTGTTCCATTATTATTACATTCCTAGAGAAGCAGTAAACTTGAAGGGTGTGGCAGTTAAACTGTGTAAGCGACCAACCACGCCGGAGCCACGCGTGGAGAAGTGTTTCCTTTATCAATATCCCGTACCGTACATGTCTTCAACTACAATCTTGTCTTTGTTATACGTACATTCATTTACTCTGTACGCCTGCTGCTCCTCCTCCTGGTATATAACTTGATAATGAACTTCACTTGAAGTAACAATATCTACAAGAAGGTTAAGTGGACAAGTGATGTTGAAGTCAGTAGCGCAGCTCTTGTTGTGTCTCCCACACTAAATAAACTTAGTGCTACGAGGGAAGGTGGTATCAGGAGTCTGATATGCTCGCTGCCGAACAAGTTAACATAAGTCTCCCATTAAAAATTATCATTTTACTACGTTGCTTTTCTTACGGGACTCACAACGTTAATTTCTAAACGTACCGGCAAACTTGAACAACTATTTTATTAATTTAGGTTAAGATACATAACATAACCCTATAGCGTATAAAGTATTTTTACACAAATAAGTAAATTACAAAAGCGGCTGGGGCAACGGGCCACCAGCAGCAACAGCCTGGCTGACCAGGCAAACACCAGATCAGCGTGACCCATGGGCGGGCTCCGGGGGTAGAAAGACACTCGAACTCATCACAGGTAAAGGATGTTGTACATGTGGTGGGTAAACGGCACGAGCATCATTGATGGTGCCAGGGGTTGCTCACTCACATTCCTGTGTGTCGTGTTGTAGCTCCTGAAGTGTCCTTTAAACTTGTCCTCCATCATTAACACCCTCGGCTTCATCTATTTCTCCATTTACCCCCTCACTTCCATAAAAAAAGAAATAATTTTGAATTAGTCATGTGACTATTATTCACACACACATATACACATTCTTAGCATTTCTCTCTCTCAAACATTTTACAAAATGAAATTTAATTGATTATTCAATTATCAGGTACATCAAATATTTACCCCTTGTCATGTAATTTTTTACCCCCAAGGGGTAAATTTACCCCTGGTTGAGAATCGCTGGACTAGACAATGATATAAAGTACATGACTGATCGTGCAGTCCGTCTTCAAAACACTAGTGGAAAACGTGATGATTTTAACGTTTCCTCTAGACACAGCGCTGCCAGACGTTTTTGTAAGTTTTGTAGGTAAATATAACTACATTAATCCAAAATGAATAAAAAGGCACAATTACCAATAGGTCCCTGGCTGCCTTCAAGAGGCAGCTGGACACATACTTAAAGTCGGTGCCGGATCAGCCGGGCTGTGGCCAGCAGTAACAGCCTGATTAATCAGGCCCTGATCCACCGGGAGGCCTGGTCGTGGGCCGGGCCGCGGGGGCGTTGATCCTCGAATACCCTCCAGGGTATACACTACCCGCGTATAGAATAACACATGACTTCGTAAATGATCCAAGTCAGACCGAAACGTCGTTGTAAGCTCCTCTCTATGTGCGGGTTATTTGTGTATTAATCCAAAATAAAATTCTGTAAGCAGTAGTGTTCCTAAATTGAGACTGGGTAATGTGTAAGACAACGAGTATTTTTCACGTTGAATAACCCAAGTATGGTCAGTAACAACAAATGACCTTGCAGTAAAACAAAAACAAAAAACGAGTTGAAACTATCATGTCGGCAACTATGCGGAAGGAATGAAAGAAGAAAGTGGAGCAATAATGTTTGAGAGGAAGATGGCCAGCCAAGATGATAGTGTGGAGGTCAGTAGACGACCTCAAGTGTGGCAGCCAGCGAGGCAGACTGCGGTGGCCTTGGTCAAGGCAACCCACTACGCTACTCACCACTACACATTCAGAACCCACTACGCTACTCACCACTACACATTCAGAACCCACCACACCCCTACACTTTCAGGAGAGCCACCACTCTTACAGTTTCAGAGAGGAGAGCCACCACACCCACCACTCTACACTGAGTGAACCCCACCACACCCACCCTGCAACTCGCCACCATCGCCAGAGTAGCATCTTTTATACTTGATACAGGTACAGAAGCTTTCAATATTAACCTGTCATATTACATGTTCATAAAACACAAGGAACTGACCAGGAATCCTGATAGAGTGCAAAACATTTAACAGGCTTCAGTTTCACATGTTACAGGAGGTAGTACCTTCCTGTACGGCTTCTGTTTATCAGCCTATTGCTCAAGAGCTGGAGTCCCTGGCAACCGCCTGATTAGCCAGGCTATTGCTGACCGCAGCCAGTAGCACCACGTAGGTATAATTTTCCGCCTGCAAGTGTCAATGGGCGATTCATACTTCTCTCCCTGCATATTGTTTATAGTCAAGAGCACAGGCCGCCCACCTCAGCTCTTCCATGCTCTCAGCTAGATGGGCTCTCAATTTAATGAGTAGCGCCACACTTCCTGTGAGTGAATATTCAGCATAAATAAAGAATTGGGTAATGCCTTTCTTATGTGCGTGAACACACCGCCAAGAGACAGGATATATTAGCCCAAATAATCATACTATGTAGGCGAAATCAACTTCCACACCTGGCTGTTTCTAAATCCGGGTATCACTAGTTAAAAAGTACCATTATCTAATTGCAGCAAATTTTAATATCAATGATTAATTGCCACACAGATCCACTGATCCAAAATGAACGCCGGACAGAGAGCACAATTAAAAAAAGCAATAAAATTAGCAAAGAGTGTAGAATAACCTTTGGTATGAAAGCCATCATCAGTGACCACAGTGGTAATAACTGGGCGCTACGATACTAATGGTTTGCAGAGACTTAACAGTGGTGACGGAAGGAGGGCAGGGAAGGGAAGGGGAGGGTATCATGAAAGTAATAAGACAACAAGCACTATGATTCAGTGAGGGGGGAATAGTTTAAATAAGTGTGTGGTTCCCGAGGGCCAGGCCACACAAGCCTGCCTTCATGCTCTCTCTCCTGGACCACCACTACTACCCACACCACCCACGGTAACCCTAAACCACCCACACCGCTTCCCTCCCCCATCGAAACCCCTATCTTAACACTCACCCCTACCCCTCCCTAATCAACCCCAACCCATCCTCCCTCACCCTTTATTGCTCTTATTCCCTGCTCCCATTTTCCCTCCCCCCATTCTTCAGCTCAACGCCTCCACTAAAACCCAACATTCCACCAACACACCTGCAACTAAGAATGAATTCAACAAAGGGTTTCTGCGTGGTGCCAGATCAACTAGGCTGTGATGGATATGTGGGGCAACGGGGCTTCCAGCAGCAACAGCCTGGTTGATCAGGCTAGCACCAGACAAACCTGGCCCATGGCCGGGCTCCGGGAGTAGAAAGACTCGAAACTCATCAAAGGTGGATATTACGAGTATAGTGTAGTGGGTGAGTGAGTCATCGTGTTATCAGTGCTGAGTGACACTGAGTCATCCAAGCTTTTACCTCAACATTCACTTAATCAAGGAATAAACAGGTTTGTTACCGTAAACCCTATATTTAATATTTTGAAAGGCTTCAGCAACAATTCCTTTATCATAGTGAGTGTTTTTCAACTTGCTGTGTACTGACGTTAGAGGGTGGTGCAGTGTTGACCCGTGTACTGTGTACAAGCATGTGCATGGCTGAGCTGAAGATCACTCATCACTAGTGCTAATACAATGAGTTGTGCAAAAACACACGTATGTACACTTCAGGACATTTATTAAAGGAAACGTTTCGCCATGAGTTGGCTTCTTCAGTTCTATTATGACTGAAGAAACTACTCGTGACGAAACGTTTCCTCTAATAAATGTCCTGAACTGTACACGTCTTGTTCCACATCTGGACGGTATTACCATACCAGTTTTCAATACAATGAGAATACTGACACTGTGTAAATCAAACACAATGTGGGTCTTATTTACACACCTGTGACCATGTTAAAGACCTTTTTAATTTCTTGTTCTTTGTTTATATTAATAAATATTTAACGACCCAATAATTCTATCAGAGGTACCACACCCAGTTCTCTATTTTAATTAATTATATTTTCTAGCGGTACTTTCATTCCGGACACCACAGCGTATATTTCCTGTGAGATATTCCTGATAATACAGTAATGCTGAATATCGAGTCATGTCACTTAAGTTTTACTTGTCATTTTTTTATGTAACTGGAAAAGTTATAGGAGTGATACAGCTCTTGTACTCTATAGTTCACTATACGTGTATCACAAAGTTAAGTCAGAGACGTCATTACAACACTTGTGTCACAGGGCCACAGACGTCATTACACCGTCACGTCATTACGTCACAGATGTCATTACAACGTCGCAGAAGTCATGGCAACACTAGTATCACATGGACACTGACGTCATTACAAGTGTACCTCAAGGTCATAATCAGTTTATCACAAAAATGTTGGCACTGGATGGCACACTGTATTATAATTATAACCATGTGGGTCATTCATGCTAGTTTTTTATTAAACTTAGTTACATCAGAGGTGATACTGCCTTGTTGTGTATGATAGTTACATCAGAGGTGATACTGCCTTGTTGTGTATGATAGTTACATCAGAGGTGATACTGCCTTGTTGTGTATGATAGTTACATCAGAGGTGATACTGCCTTGTTGTGTATGATAGTTACATCAGAGGTGATACTGCCTTGTTGTGTATGATAGTTACATCAGAGGTGATACTGCCTTGTTGTGTATGATAGTTACATCAGAGGTGATACTGCCTTGTTCTGTATGATAGTTACATCAGAGGTGATACTGCCTTGTTCTGTATGATAGTTACATCAGAGGTGATACTGCCTTGTTCTGTATGATAGTTACATAGAGGTGATACTGCCTTGTTTGTATGATAGTTACATCAGAGGTGATACTGCCTTGTTCTGTATGATAGTTACATCAGAGGTGATACTGCCTTGTTCTGTATGATAGTTACATTAGAGGTGATACTGCCTTGTTGTGTATGATAGTTACATTGTGGGAACAAGAATAAGGCACTAAAAATATCTTCAAGAATACTATTCTATGCCAAGTAGTTAGGGTTACTAAAGGTTTGTTTCCAGCAGTAGGGTTGGTTCATGGGTTATTGAACTGTTTCAATTAAGAAAACACTTAAATTGGATTAAAACATAAATATCAGATAGAAAAATTTACGACTAATGAGATTAAAAGTATTTGAAAGGGAAGATTAATAGTAACCTGAAACTAAGAGAAATACCAGCACTAAAATTATGTAATAAAATGTTGAATTCTTGTCAAGCATACAGAGGACTAAATTAACTCTAGCGTTAGAAACCTTCCTTATAAACAGTGACTAAGAATGAACAGAGAATTCTCATCAAGTATACAATGAGGGCTCGAGTATTTCCTAGTATTAGTAACCTTCCGTATGAAGAGCCACTACGAATAATAATGTTATATACTGAGAAAAGACTATTTGAGACGCCACCTGATAAAGGTGTACACCAGGAAGAAAGTTCAATCATGACCATATATGGCGTAACAAAAATGAAATGAGATAATTGTCGAGATCAAACATATGATCCAGTGGAAGTACATGAAGAAGTTACTGTGAAGAAGTTACAGAAGAAGTTACCATTGTGAAAGTACCAGTTAAAAGCCATGTGAAGAAGTTACCAGTGTGAAAGTACCAGTGTGAAGAAACAGTTAAGAAGTTACCAGGTAAGAGTACCATGTGAAGAAGTTACCAGTGTGAAGAAGTTACCAGTGTGAAGAAGTTACCAGTGTGAAGAAGTTACCAGTGTGAAGAAGTTACCAGTGTGAAGAAGTTACCAGTGTGAAGAAGTTACCAGTGTGAAGAAGTTACCAGTGTGAAGAAGTTACCAGTGTGAAGAAGTTACCAGTGTGAAGAAGTTACCAGTGTGAAGAAGTTACCAGTGTGAAGAAGTTACCAGGTAATACGACACAAGTGGACTGGAAGGCTGGACAAATACATTAGTGAGAGTGACTGAGTAAAGTGATGACTTCCTTAGGCTAGTAGGCCTCTACAATTTTGTTCATCCGTACGTACCTGGTGGGTGACAATGTGAAACACGTACAGTATAGTGTGCGCGCCTGGCAGGGTGGCGTTCATCTGCACTCAATGACAGCCACACACTACACTACACTACCACAGCGGCAGTGTGGTGAGGGAACAACAACATGCGTCACACAAACAGCTAACACGTCACAATATCCGTCGAGGGAATGGTAGTAACTGGGTTTTACTCATACCTTGTGTCAGTCCTCGGTGGGGAAGGAGGGTGCAAGTGCAACTTGTGCAAATGGAGGAAGTGGTGGAGGGCTAAAGTGGTGGGGATGGGTTGTGGTGGTAGTGAATTTTGGTGGTAATGGTGGTGGTAAGAGGTTGTGGTGATGGCGAGTTGTGAGAGCTAATGGTAATGTACATTCCTGAGATTTTAGGCGTTCCCAATGACTTAAAATTGTGGAAATACAAAATACTCGAAAAACTGGTCACACCATTTTTCACCGTCAAGTTTAACCCATCTGAACATTACTAGCTGGTAATTTATATATTTCCTAATGCCAGTATTAAATAACACCGCACCCTTAAATTTACACCACACTCACCACCCATCAATTACGAGTTCATTCAGATCAACTTCTAGTTCTCCGATTCCCTTGTTTACCTTCAATAATCACACAGACGTGGGCACCTGTCCACAGCGAGTCTACCTTCACACTGAGTGTAAACGGCGTTTACATTAGCGTTCACCTCGTGATTTGAGTGTTATCTCCCAGGATACAGAGTGTTGGCTCTCAGTCAGTATTAGTTTCTAGTGGGTACACTTTGATTATTACTGCTGCTATATTATCACGGTTGTATGAACTGGATACAAAAGTGTACTGTCCACAGTAACAAGGTTTTTAGTAAGACGTTTCGCTCTGTATAAAGCTTTATCAACTGATAAAATTGTACATAGAACAAAACGTTGTCACAATAAAAGGTTACTCCTAAATTTATTTTGAACACAGCTGTATAAACTTCACTGCTTCATGACAGTTTTCCCTAGAGTACATTCACATGTTGCAGGTATTATTCTCATATTTTGTCTTGTACATCGCCCACGGATATGGGTATGAGATAGTCACAATGTCATAAAAAGTAAGTAGCAAGTTAAAGAACTAGGAATAATAGTATCAGACGTCCTAACGCTTAGAAAGCACAACATAGCAATCAACAAAGTCATGAGAGTGATAAGACTGAATGCTAAGTTAATTAATGATGGCAATGTTGAAGAGCCTGTGCTCGCATATCTGTACTCTGATGTGTCAACACACGGAGATGTCCTAGATAGCAAACAGAGATGTACTGCATACATAGAAACTTAAATCGTATAAACTATCGGGATCTTAAAATATGCTAGACGCACTCTCTGAAACTGAGACGAGAGATCTCATGTTCTTCACATGATACACAGACGAAGGTCACGTTCCTAATCTCCATGCTACCATAATTTACTGGAGCAAAAAAACTATGAGAAGACTTGTAGAATAAACCTAGTGAAAACCACTTTAGCCATAAACACAATTAAAGAACACTGTCTACACTGTGGCTCCAGACTTCTCCAATATCTACTCGCAGATATTATAAATGATGCCGGAACTAAATGAAAGTTTTCAAAATGGTTGGTACTTTATTCGTTTAGCAGCAAGACATGTGGTTCCTGACACTGGTCTTAGTCATATGATGGCCCACTAATAACAGCTTTTGGTCATATGACCGACGACTTCCGCTGGCTTACCTGTCCGCTCCATAAAAAATAAAGCTTACAACATGCGTGTTAGTGCTAAGCCTTCAGTAAGTGGTGAATCAGCCCGATTGTGATAGTTGTGTAGTCTTGCAGGCAGCAACAGTCTGGTTGAGCATGTGATAACCAGGGAAGTCTAACCTTAAGTCAGGCAGAGAGTAGAAAACTCTTAAAACCAGTTACAGGTAAGCTATTACAACTCTAGAAAATTCTTGATTTGCCTGGGATCGCCAGGTGCAGCCCACACGATAATGATGTACAAATGTTAACTCACACAGGAACCCAAAAGGCTTTGATGTGGCTCTGATGAAGCGAGGGCTGAAAGCAGCGGAAGGTAACCAACACATCTGGACTGTTTGATTTGTAGGATTCATAAAGCACTAAAACCCACTGGTTATTCAGGTGAAACCTGCAGTGCAGCAGTCACGGTCTCAGACCAGGTGAGAGGTGAAGGCAAGTCTCGTGGTGTCATGGAAGACCTAAAGGAACCCACTGCAGAGCACACTGCTTCACTACCTTACGTTATCCTCACTCATGAAATCGTAGTAATACGATTGTAAATAAACCACGGTACGGCTTACACACTAGCCTCGAGTTTTACCACTTATTCACCATGGGTTTTAACTCCACCAGTACCTTGTTTTTTAACGTTATCCTGGGTTATTAAGAGGCACATGTTCATTTTTCCACTATAAATTATAGTGGAAAAATGAATACGTTATAAGAAGCCAGGGTTACTTACGTGCCTCTTAAGGGACAAGTTAGTACCCCCTGTATTCTAATATGCTCATTTTCCCACTATAATCTACCTTGTCCAGCACAGTTCACACCTCTACAACAACAGTCATCAAATATTTGTTAAGTTATATCATGAATTAAGGAAAGATCCTGGACTTCACCTTACGAAACAGACAAAGCAAATGCGATAGTAATTATGGACAAGGTACATTATAGTGGAAAAATAAACATGTTATTAGAAGACTGGGGTACCTACGTGTCTCTTAACCCTCCGAGGTAAGTAACCCGACTGTCTTTCAGTACACACACACAGCAGTGGCCGGTAGGGGTGCCCAGACCTCGGGTCAAGGTGAGAGACGGGCAAGGAAGGATGGGAGGGCCGCAAACCCAAGGGCAGATAAACAGTGCGGTGCCACTATCAGCAGGCACTGGTGGTGGAAGCTGAGCTATCAGTGCCAGTGCCAGTTGGGTGACCACCACGCCTCACTAAGTGACAGTCCTGTGTAGTACGCCCTCCCTGCATCCAACACTCGTGTACCCTCACTTATTTCTTGTAATACTAGTGTTACTAGTTATAATACTAGTCATGTAGTGTGTTACTAGTTATAATACTAGCCATCTAGTGTTATTACTTGTTATACTAGTCATGTAGTGTGTTACTAGTTATAATACTAGTCATCTAGTGTGTTACTAATTATACCAGTAATCTGTCAGCCCAGACCGGGCCGCGGGGGCGTTGACCCCCGGAACTCTCTCCAGGTATACTAGTCATCTAGTATGTTACTAGTTATTATAATAGTCACCTAATTATACTAGTCACCTAGTGTGTTATTAGTAATTATACTAGTCACCTAATGTGCTACTAGTAATTATACTAGTCACATAATGTGTTACTAGTAATTATACTAGTCACCTAATGTGTTACTAGTTATACTAGTCATCTAATTCTATTAGTCAATGATCCACCAGGTGAGTGCATCATGCAGCTACAATGATCCACCAGGTGAGTGCATCATGCAGCTACAATGATCCACCAGGTGAGTGCATCATGCAGCTACAATGATCCACCAGGTGAGTGCATCATGCAGCTACAATGATCCACCAGGTGAGTGCATCATGCAGCTACAATGATCCACCAGGTGAGTGCATCATGTAGCTACAATGATCCACCAGGTGAGTGCATCATGTAGCTACAATGATCCACCAGGTGAGTGCATCATGCAGCTACAATGATCCACCAGGTGAGTGCATCATGCAGCTACAATGATCCACCAGGTGAGTGCATCATGCAGCTACAATGATCCACCAGGTGAGTGCATCATGCAGCTACAATGATCCACCAGGTGAGTGCATCATGCAGCTACAATGATCCACCAGGTGAGTGCATCATGCAGCTACAATGATCCACCAGGTGAGTGTATCATGCAGCTACAATGATCCACCAGGTGAGTGCATCATGCAGCTACAATGATCCACCAGGTGAGTGCATCATGCAGCTACAATGATCCACCAGGTGAGTGCATCATGCAGCTACAATGATCCACCAGGTGAGTGCATCATACAGCTACAATGATCCACCAGGTGAGTGCATCATGAAGCTACAATGATCCACCAGGTGAGTGAATCATGTAGCTACAATGATCCACCAGGTGAGTGCATCATGTAGCTACAATGATCCACCAGGTGAGTGCATCATGCAGCTACAATGATCCACCAGGTGAGTGCATCAAGCAGCTACAATGATCCACCAGGTGAGTGCATCATGCAGCTACAATGATCCACCAGGTGAGTGCATCATGCAGCTACAATGATCCACCAGGTGAGTGCATCAAGCAGCTACAATGATCCACCAGGTGAGTGCATCATGCAGCTACAATGATCCACCAGGTGAGTGCATCATGCAGCTACAATGATCCACCAGGTGAGTGCATCATGCAGCTACAATGATCCACCAGGTGAGTGCATCATGCAGCTACAATGATCCACCAGGTGAGTGCATCATGCAGTTACAATGATCCACCAGGTGAGTGCATCATGCAGCTACAATGATCCACCAGGTGAGTGCATCATGCAGCTACAATGATCCACCAGGTGAGTGCATCATGCAGCTACAATGATCCACCAGTGCTACACGTGCATCATGCTTGAGAATCTGAACACTGAATCACACACACACGTGTACTGATCTACACTACAATGTCTGTATCCACACAAAGTGTCACTTCACTTCAGCCAAAACATGAATACCTTACACAAAAGTGCATTCATGCACAAGCATGAAATGATTCCACACAGGAGTGCATAAGTAACATTACAAAATGTCATCCACACAGAGGAAGTGTCACTGAGTACACTGTCACACATGTCCTGGTACATTTACACACGTGTAGGTCCTTCCTACATCAACAAGTGTATTTCACGTTCACAAAGTGTACTGAGTAACATCTGAAAGAGTCACTGAAATAACACTTTACACACACAAGTGTCACTGAAGTAACACTTTACACACACAAGTGTCACTGAAGTAACACTTTACACACACAAGTGTCACTGAAGTAACACTTTACACACACAAGTGTCACTGAAGTAACACTTTACACACACAAGTGTCACTGAAGTAACACTTTACACACAAGTGTCACTGAGTCACTTGCAGTCACAACTACGAGGAACTTAGTATTCCTGTCAGTCACACAGTGTTTCACTAGTAACAACTACACACTGCACTTCATGTACTTCAACACACTGAACTAGTAAACTTTCACAAAACAAAGTGTACTGCACACACAGACACTTTCATGTACACACACATGTCACGCAGTGTAACTGCACACCACATGTCATGTACTCACCAACATGACTGAGTAACATCTGCACACAACACAGGTGTCACTGCAAGCTACATGAACACCAGTGTAGTACTCTCAACACAATGTCACTAGTACACTGTCACACAATAAGTGTACTAGCACACTGTTCACACAGTGCTCACACATGAAGTTAACTCTTTCACACACAGACGACCTGTCACAGTGATATCACTACACATGTACTGCACACAACAAGCTGTACTTAGTTCAAACATGATCCGTCATCAAGTGTATCCTAGTATACACTACAACGTGACTTCACATGATGTACATTCTTCATAAACAGAACGTGTAACTCTTGTCACACAACAACGTGTACACTTATCAGATAACTTCACACACAGCTGTACTCTTCACACACAGGCAGTGTCACTGCAAGAACACTTGTCACACAATGTCATGAAGTAACCTTTCACACACAAGTGTCACTGTCATGTCACTTCACACACAGTGTACTTCATGTACATACAACACAGTGTATCTGTCACTCAACAAGTGTACTAGTCATACACAACAGAGCGTTCACTGTACACTCTTACAACAGTGTCACTGTACCTTCACACAACATGAGTGAACACTTCTACACAACAAGTGTACTTGTCATCAAACAGTGTACTTCTGCATACACAAGATACTTCTGTCATCACACAAGTGTACTTCCTGTCACACACATGCACTCGTGTAACCTGTCAACACATGTACTCAGATGTACTCTGCACACAACAAGGTACTTCACTGTCATCACAACAACTGACTTCTGTATACACACAAGAGTGTACTCTGTCATCACAACAACGTGTCACTTCTGTCATCACAAAGTGCATTCTTACCAACATTGTCATCACACATGAGTGTACTTCCTGTACACAACAAGCGTGTACTCTGTCACACAACAAGTGACTTCGTCATACAACAGTGACTTCCTGTCACTCCAAGGTAAGTACTTCTGTCACACAACGATAGTGTAACTTCTGATCACACACTAGGAACGTTACTTCCTGTCATCACAACAAGTGTACTTCCTACACACACTGTCATAGGTGATTCCTGTCATCACAACATAGTGTACTTCGTCATCACAAAGGGTCGTCTACACAACAAGTGTCTTCACTGGTCATCTAACAAGTGTACTTCCTTCATCACAACAGAAGTGTACTTCTGTCATCACAACAGAGGTGTACTTCCTGTCATCACAACAGAGGTGTACTTCCTTTCATCACAACAGAGAACGTGTACTTCCTGTCATCACAACAGAGGGTGTACTTCCTGTCATCACAACATAGAACGTGTACTTCCTATCACAAGAGGGTGTACTTCCTGTCATCACAACAGAGGGTGTACTTCCTGTCATCACAACAGAGGTGTACTTCCTGTCATCACAACAGAGGTGTACTTCCTGTCATCACAACAGAGGGTGTACTTCCTGTCATCACAACAGAGGTGTACTTCCTGTCATCACAACAGAGGTGTACTTCCTGTCATCACAACAGAGGGTGTACTTCCTGTCATCACAACAGAGGGTGTACTTCCTGTCATCACAACAGAGGTGTACTTCCTGTCATCACAACAGAGGGTGTACTTCCTGTCATCACAACAGAGGGTGTACTTCCTGTCATCACAACAGAGGGTGTACTTCCTGTCATCACAACAGAGGGTGTACTTCCTGTCATCACAACAGAGGTGTACTTCCTGTCATCACAACAGAGCGTGTACTTCCTGTCATCACAACAGAGGTGTACTTCCTGTCATCACAACAGAGGTGTACTTCCTGTCATCACAACAAGGTGTACTTCCTGTCATCACAACAGAGCGTGTACTTCCTGTCATCACAACAGAGGTACTTCCTGTCATCACAACAGAGGTGTACTTCCTGTCATCACAACAGCATGTACTTCTGTCATCACAACAGAGGTGTACTTCCTGTCATCACAACAAGGGTGTACTTCCTGTCATCACAACAGAGGACTTCCATCCAAGAGTGTACTTCCTGTCATCACAACAGAGCGTGTACTTCCTGTCATCACAACATAGAACGTGTACTTCCTGTCATCACAACATAGAACGTGTACTTCCTGTCATCACAACATAGAACGTGTACTTCCTGTCATCACAACATAGAACGTGTACTTCCTGTCATCACAACAAGAACGTGTACTTCCTGTCATCACAACAAGGTGTACTTCCTGTCATCACAACAGAGAGTGTACTTCCTGTCATCACAACAGAGGTGTACTTCCTGTCATCACAACAGAGGTGTACTTCCTGTCATCACACAGAGGGTGTACTTCCTGTCATCACACAGAGTGTACTTCCTGTCATCACACAGAGTGTACTTCTGTCATCACACCAGAGGGTGTACTTCCTGTCATCACAACAGAGGTGTACTTCCTGTCATCACAACAGAGGGTGTACTTCCTGTCATCACAATAGAGGGTGTAATTCCTGTCATCACAACAGAGCAGGTACTTTCTGTCATCACAACAAAGTGTACTTCCTATCACAACAAAGTGTACTTCCTGTCATCACAACAAAGTGTACTTCCTGTCATCACAACATAGAACGTGTACTTCCTGTCATCACAACAGAGCGTGTACTTCCTGTCATCACAACAGAGCGTGTACTTCCTGTCATCACAACAGAGCGTGTACTTCCTGTCATCACAACATAGAACGTGTACTTCCTGTCATCACAACAGAGCGTGTACTTCCTGTCATCACAACAGAGCGTGTACTTCCTGTCATCACAACATAGAACGTGTACTTACTGTCATCACAACAGAGCGTGTACTTCCTGTCATCACAACAGAGCGTGTACTTCCTGTCATCACAACAGAGCGTGTACTTCCTGTCATCACAACATAGAACGTGTACTTCCTGTCATCACAACAGAGCGTGTACTTCCTGTCATCACAACAGAGCGTGTACTTCCTGTCATCACAACAGAGCGTGTACTTCCTGTCATCACAACAAGAACGTGTACTTACTGTCATCACAACAGAGCGTGTACTTCCTGTCATCACAACAGAGGGTGTACTGCCTGTAGGGGGTAGGGGTAGTGGTGAGTGCTGGTGATTGGCAGTGTTCTAGGGTAGTAGTCGGCTCAGTCTTCGTGGATGCTAGTAACTGATGGGGGTAAGTAGTGGTGGTGATGGTAGCTGATAGTTTGGGTGAGACACTGTGGTTGGAAATGCCTGCCGTCTTAATTGCAACTACAGTTTCTCATGCAAGCACGAGCCTGCAACAACTCCATCAGTTACATCCAATGTTAGAATTATTCCATCATAACAATTTTGGTGCAGTTTTGCAAGACACAGCTTGTAGTCCGTGTTAGATAGTATGCAGACCTGATATATTCTGCAGTTCTCACTGACAGCTTGTAGTGTTTGTGTTAACATAGAGACTGCCTCTGACACTTCAGAGAGCAGCTCTGCTTCTATGCACACGGACACGTGGATGGCTCCCTCTCCTTCCTTGTGATATTACATGAACACTGACAAACCTGGCAGCCTCCCATGTTGTTCTATGTTGGCATCTCGTTTACTGCCACACTCACTACCACACACTTCACAACACCACCATACAAACACCACAAATCATATAATACACACCATATACATCACACACCGCCATACAAAACACGACAAACCATCATATGTCACCATCCACAATAAGACACACCACCAGCATGTACATAACAGTGAGCCTCAGCAGTCACGTGGTTGTATAGTTACCACCATACAACCATCAACAATCCGCACACCATAACTTCATAGCAACAATTGTCGCACCATAACATTTATTACGAAAGCTCTCTGCTGGCATACTCCAGCCTGAGTCAACATATCTGGTGTTGGTAGGTGGTAACTGTGTCAGCAACGGTTAAGATGTCGTTGCTGACAATAGGTGGTACTGTGGGTAGTAACAGGTGGTTGTGGGTGGTAACCGGTAATATGCCTGTCATTGGTTTCAATCAGCAAGTATCATAATCACTGCTAGAACGAAGCCAGAAGCTTTCAGAAGAAAACTGGATTACCATTTCCAGCGAGGCACAAAATGCGTGCAAAAAGGAATAACTCAAAAAGTGAGCAGATGGAACTTCAACTGTCTAACCGATAATACACAAAGAATAATGGTAAACAGAGTTAAGTCGGAGGCTGCCACAGTGAAAAGCTGTGTTCCATAAGATACAGTACTTGCCACCATCCTGTTCCTCATCTTCATATCAGATATAGAGAGAGGGGTAACCCATAACACCATGTCGTCTTCTGCAGACGATACTAGAATCTGCATGAGTGTTATCCATTGAGGACACTAAACTTCGAACCGGACAATCTGTGGGCCACAGAAAACAATATGATGTTCAATGAAGACAAATTTCAGCTAGGTTAGGTTATGAAAAACTTGAGGAAAGAATAACTGGAACGGAGTATACTACAAACTCTAACCACACAATAGAGCGAAAAACTAATATGAAAGACTTGGGAGTGATAATGTCAGAGGATCTCATCTTCAAGGACCACAAGTCACTATCACATCTGCGAGGAAAATGATAGGATGGATAATGAGAACTTTCAAAACAAAGGATGCCATGGCAATGATGATCCTCTTTAAGTCGCTTGTTTTCTCTAGGCTGGAATACTGCTGTACATTAACGGCTCCATTCAAGGTAGGTGAAATGGCAAGTCTAAAGAATGTACAGAGAACCTACACTACACACATTAGTTCAGTCAAACACCTTAATTATTAAGGAACGTTTGAAGTCCTGTACTCACTGGAATGCAGACGAGAAAGATAATTCATAATCTACACCTGTAAAATCCTATAGGGGCTGCTGGTCTCAAATCTGCACACAAAAATAACTCCCTACGAAAGCAAAAGACTAGGTAGACGGTGCAACATCACCCCCCAGTGAAAAGCAGGGGCACCATGAATACACTAAGAGAAAGCACAGTAAATGTCCGGGGCCCAAGACTGTTCAACAGCCTCCCATCATACATGAGGGGAATTACCAATAGACCCCTGGCTGCTTTCATGAAGAAACAAGGACAAATAGCTAAAGTCAGTGACCGATCAGCCGGGCTGTTGCTTGTACATTGGATTGCGTACGGCCAGCAGTAACAGCCTGGGTGATCGAGACCTGATTCACTGGAAGGCCTGGTCGAGGACCGGGCCGCCGGGGGCGTTGACCCCCAGAACGACTTGAAACCGGGTTTGGTGTGCCTACAGTGCACGCGCTTGTGCGAGGCTAGCACCAACAGCCTTGTTCACCAGGTGGTTAACGGAGAAGCCTGGACTCAAGCCGGGTTGCGAGGGTCTACCTACTTGGAGGGTGTTCCGAGGGTCAACGCCCCCGCGGCCTAGTCCTTGATCAGGCTTGCCTGTGGATCAGGACCTTATCAACCAGGTTGTTACTGCTGGTCGTACGTAGTCAAATGTACGAACCACAGCCCGGCTGATCAAACTAAGTCACAGGTATGTCTGTTTTTATAGTCTCACACCTCGGCATCCAACACAGCCTCACTATATTACGTTGATTTTCTTACAAGATCAAACACCTGTGAGGAGGAGGGGAAGAACAGGAGGCGAATGTGAGAAGACGAGGGAAAGAGGTAGAGAACTACCCTATGATAATGATGGTGAGTGAATGAGGACACACACGGGAAGATAACCCACTTCCAACATAAATTGTAATGCCCTCAGTGGGAACAATGGCAAGACTGTCAACAAGGTTGGAGGTACTGTGAACACAGCTGACGACACTAAGCACAGTTGGAGGCACTGTCAGCAGTAAACACAGCTGCCGGCACTGAGCACAGCTGGCGGCACTGAGCACAGCTGGCGGCACCGTGAATACAACTGATGATACTGAATACGACTGTTGGTACCAGCAAAAAAATCTTCACAAAATATTAATACGTTACAGAACCATCCTGAGAAATGGCATTTCCCAATAATAACTACAACTCTGCTGGGACGAAAGCTTTGAAGCTACGGAAGCTGCTGAACCCTTAATGGAATACCTGACGATATCCTCGTTACCCAACTGAAGTCTTCCAGCTCAGACTGACACATTTCAACACTATGTACAAAATCCATTCTGTGTGATGGAATATGACAGGAAAATTTTGATAGTTTTTTTCGCCAATTATAGAATTCTCATAAAAAATAGGATAATAGCACACTGCTGTGGTATAATAAATAAATAAATAAATAAATAAATAAATAAATAAATATATAAATATATATATATATATATATATATATATATATATATATATATATATATATATATATATATATATATGAGCAAGGAGGCTTTAGAGTGGGTAGCGGATGTGTAGATCAAGTGTTTACAGTGAAGCATATATGTGAACAGTATTTAGATAAAGGTAGAGAAGTTTTCATTGTATTTATGGATTTAGAAAAGGCATATAATAGAGTGGATAGGGGAGCAATGTGGCAGATGTTGCAAGTGTATGGAATAGGTAGTAAGTTACTGAAGGCTGTAAAGAGTTTTTATGAGGATAGTGAGGCTCAGGTTAGGGTGTGTAGGAGAGAGGTAGATTACTTCCCGGTAAAAGTAGGTCTTAGACAGGGATGTGGAATGTCACCATGGTTGTTTAATATATTTATAGATGGGGTTGTAAAAGAAGTGAATGCTAGGGTGTTGTAGAGAGGGGTGGGATTAAATTATGGGGAATTAAATGCAAAATGGGAGTTGACACAGTTACTTTTTGCTGATGATACTGTGCTTATGGGAGATTCTAAAGAAAAGTTGCAAAGGTTAGTGGACGAGTTTAGGAGAGTGTGTAAAGGTAGAAAGTTGAAAGTGAACATAGATAAGAGTAAGGTGATGAGGGTATCAAACGATTTAAATAAAGAAAAATTGGATATCACATTGGAGAGAGGGATTATGGAAGAAGTAAATGTTTTCAGATATTTGGGAGTTGACGTGTCAGAGGATGGGTTTATGAAGGATGAGGTTAACCACAGAATTGATGAAGGAAAAAAGGTGAGTGGTGCGTTGAGGTATCTGTGGAGACAAAAAACGTTATCCATGGAGGCAAAGAAGGGAATGTACGAAAGTATAGTGGTACCAACACACTTGTATGGGTGTGAAGCATGGGTTGCAAATGCTGCAGCGAGGAGAAGGCTGGAGGCAGTGGAGATGTCCTGTCTAAGGGCAATGTGTGGTGTAAATATTATACAGAAAATTCGGAATGTGGAAATTAAGAGAAGGTGTGGAGTTACTAAAAGTATTTGTCAGAGGGCTGAAGAGGGGTTGTTGAGGTGGTTTGGTCATTTAGAGAGAATGGATCAAAGTAGAATGACTTGGAGAGCGTATAAATCTGTAGGGAAAGGAAGGCGGGGTAGGGGTCGTTCTAGAAAAGGTTGGAGGGAGGGGGTAAAGGAGGTTTTGTGGGCGAGGGGCTTGGACTTCCAGCAAGCATGTGTGAGCGTGTTAGATAGGAGTGAATGGAGACGAATGGTGTTTTGGGACCTGACGAGCTGTTGGAGTGTGAGCAGGGTAACATTTTGTGAAGGGATTCAGGGAAACCAGTTAATTGATTTAGTTGGACTTGAGTTCTGGAAATGGGAAGTACAATGCCTGCACTTTAAAGGAGGGGTCTGAGATAGTGACAGCTGGGAGGGACTATTCTCAGCTGTCGTATATGAGCGCCTCTGCAAAGACAGTGATTATGTATGAGTGAGGTGAAAGTATTGAATGATGATGAAAGTATTTTCTTTTGGGGATTTTTCTTTTGGGTCACTCTGGCTCGGTGGGAGACGGCCGACTTGTTGAAATATATATATATATATATATATATATATATATATATATATATATATATATATATATATATATATATATATATATATATACACACACACACACACACACACACACGAAGTGAGGCGAGCTTAAGCGGCACAAAGTTTATTCTTTATATAAATACTAAAACTGTCAGTTTAGCAAGAGAGCAAGAAAAATGGGCCAGAGAGAAAGCAACATTATTCTTGGAGAAACTCTGAAAAGTGAGTAAGAGGTTGGTTGTGTACTCACCAGCGAAGGGGACGTCACTCTTGATCTCCTCTATATTATCAGTGGAGACACTCTTGTCTGAGAGAGAGGCTGACACGGAGGAGAGGGAGCAGGAGGACCCACCACCGGCCTCCACAGCCAGCACCTCCTCTGGTTCAGTCTCCGTCTCTATGTCCCGTGATGGACGCTTCTCCTGTAACACACAAAACTCAACTTAGACGCGGCTATAGTAGGGAAGATCCAGACTGATCTTGCGCTCAATGAACCCGTTCATTGATTCATATAATAACAATACTACTATTAATACTATGTATGTTACTTCTTGCATGGGGTGGGCAACCCTGTATGGGGCACATTATACTGCCTGCGAAATTGGAGGATAAGACCCACACACAAGTATACTAACCTTGTGACCTACAATCCCTCAAACTCAACTACTCGAAAAAATAGATCTCATCGAAAAAAATGTTTTACATCAATATCTATATTTTTTTTGAAAATACGGTATTTTATTTGCACAAAAATCCTAACCAGCGTATTTTAAATGAGCCTAAATTTAGTTATTATTTAATATTAATAAAACAATATTAATAAAACATTAATGTCCTGATATTCAAACTTATTTTTACTACGCTATTGTAGCAACAAATTAACCATATGGTTGTCCAATAAGACGATCGCTACTGTACAAGCTCAGACCACAACCTGTGTACACTGACAATGTTTCATTATAACAATTATTGTAATACTGGCAAGTTGATGGAGACCATGAAGCTAGACGCTTCTCAAGGCTGACGGACTCCCCACCAAAACTTTCTTAAGGGCTAATGGACTACTCACATCAGCTTTATCTCTCCACTGCTTCGGGTGTCCACAATTTTAGGGACCTCTGTATTGAGTCAAGAAGCCTACGATGTAGGCGAAACATTTCATAAAAAAACATACCAAAGGGTTACAAGTGTGTCGTATTAATGAAATGACGAGTGTGTAGGGGGCAGTGTGTAGGGGGAGTGTGTAGGGGGAGTGTGTAGGGGCAGTGTGAGGGGAGTGTGTAGGGGCAGTGTGTACGGGGTGTGTAGGGGAGTGTGTAGGGGGGAGGGTTGTACCAGTAGCCACTCACTAGTACTACATCGTAACATTGTAGATAAATGGTTCAGAGAACTGAGAAGTTGATGAACGAGAGGTTATGTGCAACACTTGGGTATCTGTATTGTGGAAACGTTTCGCCCACCAGTGGCTTCCTCAGTCCAATACAAGAACGGTTGAAGATCATAGAGAGTTTGACGTAATCAATCCGTCAGTCTCTAATTAATGTGATTAGTCCGTCAATCTTGATAAGGGTACAGTATATGTGTGGGAGAAGGTACGTGTGTACTTGAGGCGAAGGAGTCGTAGGCGTCACAACAGACTACCATCGCTAAGGTAGCGTCACAATATGAACAGAGGCTATTATCACTAAAGTAGCGTAGTAGTAGTAAAGTCTACTGCTACTACTAATACTACTGCTGCTGCTGTTGCTGCTTCGCTAACACATCCACTCTGACTTATGTATCACTATCACTAATACCTTCTTATTGCCCCCTCTGTCACTGTTGCACTCCTTATAATAATACTACTAACTACTACCACCACCACCACCACCAACACTACCACCACCACCATTATACTACTACCTCCTCTCGCTTTACAACCGGCCCCGCCCCCCTCCCTCTCGTATATATACTTGCTCCCTGTCCTTCGCGCTTGTGTGTGACTAGTCAATGGTCCCAGTCGGACCGAAACGTCGTCACAAGTTTCGTTTTCCAGTGTGCGGGTTATCTGTGTATGGTTCCAGTCACGGTATTGTGTTTTTTTATTCCATTATATACAGTTGTCTCCAGTATAAACATACCAATTAACTGGGATACCTCCTTCACCAACCAGTATTACCTTATTCGTAGTTATCCAGCAGAAGTACCTAATTACCATACACATGGGACCAGCTCCCTTGTATTCTAATTAGGTATTGCTTGGGTATATAAGGGAGGGATGACACACGAGGATAATACATACACTGAACAAATATAAGAGAGAGAGAGTGACGAGGATCAAATCAAAATGAGTGAAAGTGACTAAAATTTGCCGAATAAAAAATTGGTTCACTTCACATAACAATCTTAGGTATAAGAATTACATGTTTATAATACCATAACCAGAGAAGTTTTACTGGGGAGGGGATGATACAAGTTGTGTAGGACCTCTACTCGCTGGTAAGCCACCAGATGATCACAGATTCACCTACTTGGAGCAGACACCCTCTCTCAGGGGTGACCAGAGATCCACCTACTTGGAGCAGACACCCTCTCTCTAGGGTGACCAGAGATCCACCTACTTGGAACAGACACCCTCTCTCTAGAGTGACCAGAGATCCACCTACTTGGAACAGACTGGACCCAAATTATAACACACTCCTTCAATCCTCTCAGTTCTTCACTGTTTTAGAAAGTAATTCCCGGGGAAAGTCTCTACACTTGACTCGTGTGAGGAGTAAACACCAGGTACCCGTCAAGGCGGCTCCGTCTTACTTCAACACCTACAAGCCAGTAGATGAGCAGTGTCTGGTGGGTCCTACAGCTGCCTACCCGAAACATCATCCTCTTTCTCGACCCAGTCTTGAAAAGGCGGTCTGAAAATGTCTCTATTCATCACATAACCAACCACTATCCCTACCATAACTACTACCACTATCCCTACCATAACTGCTACCACTATCCCTACCATAACTACCACTATCCCTACCATAACCAACTACTTCAACTATCCCTATCATAACCAACTACTTCCACTGTCCCTACCATAACCAACTACTACCACTATCCCTACCATAAGCAACTACTTCCACTATCCCTACCATAACTACTACCACTATCCCTACCATAACTACCACTATCCCTACCATAACTACTGCCACTATCCCTACCATAATCAACTACTACCACTAACCCTACCATAACTACTACCACTATCCCTACCATAACCAACTACTACCACTAATCCCTATCATAACCAACTACTTCCACTATCCCTACCATAACTACTACCACTATCCCTATCATTACTACCACTATCCCTACCATAACCAACTACCACTATCCCTACCATAACCAAGTACTCCCACTATCCCTACCATAACCAACTACCACCACTATCCCTACCTTAACCAACTACCATCCCTACCATAACCAACCACCAACATTACCCTCATAATCAATCGCCTTTTAACGTTAAGGAGGAAGGGAAGAGAGGAAAGGGTGAGGGAAGACGGGAGGTAGGCAAGAGGTGAGGGTAGAGAGGAGAGGGTATAAAGGTGAGGGGAGGAGGAGGGGTGAAGGATTAAAGATGGGGGGGTGAAGTCACCTGAGCCGCTGTACAAACAACCATTAAGTTGCCACCTGTGACGCCCCACCCACCCTAAGTGGCCCTCACCACCTGCAAGTGTGCCAGTCCTCCGCCACAATCCATAAGTGTACCCATCGTCCACCACAGGCAGGTATACACCTCGTCCCCCACAGGCAGGTATACACCTCGTCCCCCACAGGCAGGTATACACCTCGTCCACCACAGGCAGGCATACACCTCGTCCACCACAGGCAGGTCTTGCACCTTGTCCCTCACGGCGTATCACACCCTGTCCCACAGGCAGGTTACCCTGTCCTTCAGGCAGTATACACCTCGTCCTACCGGTTGACTTCTTGGTCGTCGGTAAAGTGGCACTAAACTGTGAAGGTACGGATTAACCGGTGTGTAGACCAGTTACTTTAATTATATCCGAGTACTGAAGGTAGGTCTACCGACACCCACAACATGGATGACACGACACAAGTATGTACACTAACAATTTCCCTCCATACGTTTCTACCGTGTGATCTTGCTACCGTGTGATCTTGCTACCCTGTGATCTTGCTACCCTGTGATCTTGCTACCCTGTGATCTTGCTACCCTGTGATCTTGCTACCCTGTGATCTTGCTACCCTGTGATCTTGCTACCCTGTGATCTTGCTACCCTGTGATCTTGCTACCCTGTGATCTTGCTACCGTACCACTGTGATCTTGCTACCGTGTTTATCTTGCTACCGTGTTTATCTTGCTACCGTGTTTATCTTGCTACCGTGTGATCTTGCTACCGTGTGATCTTGCTACCGTGTGATCTTGCTACCGTGTGATCTTGCTACCGTGTGATCTTGCTACCCTGTGATCTTGCTACCCTGTGATCTTGCTACCCTGTGATCTTGCTACCCTGTGATCTTGCTACCCTGTGAACTTGCTACCCTGTGATCTTGCTACCGTATGATCTTGCTACCGTATGATCTTGCTACCGTAAGATCTTGCTACCGTATGATCTTGCTACCGTATGATCTTGCTACCCTGTGATCTTGCTACCCTGTGATCTTGCTACCCTGTGATCTTGCTACCCTGTGATCTTGCTACCGTGTGATCTTGCTACCCTGTGATCTTGCTACCCTGTGATCTTGCTACCCTGTGATCTTGCTACCCTGTGATCTTGCTACCCTGTGATCTTGCTACCCTGTGATCTTGCTACCCTGTGATCTTGCTACCCTGTGATCTTGCTACCCTGTGATCTTGCTACCCTGTAATCTTGCTACCCTGTAATCTTGCTACCGTGTGAATTGCTACCCTGTGATGTTGCTACCCTGTGATCTTGCTACCCTGTGATCTTGCTACCCTGTGATCTTGCTACCCTGTGATCTTGCTACCCTGTGATCTTGCTACCCTGTGATCTTGCTACCCTGTGATCTTGCTACCCTGTGATCTTGCTACCCTGTGATCTTGCTACCCTGTGATCTTGCTCACTCCAGTAAAACCCGAGTATAAGCACTTCTCCTTTCATCCATAGAAGACGCCATTAATAATATATGAAAGGAATGAAAAGGGCCGGGCTACTCTTACTTCGATTTCCCTCCCCGCCCCCCCTAAAAAAAGAAAGTTTTTAACAAGTTCCAGAGAAAGAGTAGACTGCAGAATATAGAATATAAGATATAATTTTACAGCGGACAAGAGAATTTTTGTTGAAGATAAAGATGGAAGATGTGATGTAGAGCAAGAGACCGATGTGAGGTAAAAGGACACAAGTGCAACTAATGTGACATTGCGGCAACGTTTCGCTCTCCAGGAGCTTCATCAAGCCGTTACAACGTGACAAACCTCCTTGTGTTCTTTTACCTAACATATTGTCGGTAATCCTAGCACCATTATTACACTGATGTTGGGGTCAACACTAGCCGGTAACCACAAGTAACACTGTTTACACCCAGGTTACCTCTAGTCGCTTCCGGGGGTCACCGCCCCGCGCCCCTCACCAATACCAGGCACAGTATTTAATGTATTTAAATGGCTCTCCCAGCATTGAAGAATAAAAGTCACAACACTTCCCTCTCCAAATTCTTGGTTAATTATATTGTAAATTGTTGAACACACACACACACGAATGTACTTACAACGGTGAAAATACATAGGCATACACTTAAAACGGTGAAAAACACGAATGCACTTACAACGGTGAAAAACAAACACCAATACACTTACAACGGTGAAAAACAAACACGAATACACTTACAACTGTGAAAAACAAACACGAATGCACTTACAACGGTGAAAAACAAACACGAATGCACTTACAACGGTGAAAAACACGAATGCACTTACAACGGTGAAAAACACGAATGCACTTACAACGGTGAAAAACAAATACGAATGCCTTTACAACGGTGAAAAACAAACACAAATGCACTTACAACTGTGAAAAACAAACACGAATGCACTTACAACGGTGAAAAACAAACACGAATGCACTTACAACGGTGAAAAACAAACACGAATGCACTTACAACGGTGAAAAACAAACACGAATTCACTTACAACGGTGAAAAACAAATACGAATGCCTTTACAACGGTGAAAAACAAAAACAAATGCACTTACAACGGTGAAAAACAAACACGAATACACTTACAACGGTGAAAAACAAACACAAATGCACTTACAACGGTGAAAAACAAACACGAATGCACTTACAACGGTGAAAAACAAACACGAATGCCTTTACAACAGTGGAAAACAAACACGAATGCCTTTACAACTGGAAAACAAACACGAATGCCTTTACAACGGTGAAAACAAACACGAATGCCTTTACAACGGTGAAAACAAACACGAATGCCTTTTCAACGGTGAAAAACAAACACGAATGCCTTTACAACGGTGAAAAACAAACACGAATGCCTTTACAACGGTGAAAAACAAACACGAATGCCTTTACAACGGTGAAAAACAAACACGAATGCCTTTACAACGGTGAAAAACAAACACGAATGCCTTTACAACGGTGAAAACAAACGACTCTACTTGCAAGGCAACAATTTAATGCAAAGTAACAAATAAAAAAAATGATTCTGCAGAAAGATGCAAACTGAGCAACGGAAGTGATAAACAGGTCACAAAATTTAACTCTGAAAAGGCAAACTAAGAAACATCGCGGGAAGCGCTAGACCCGTAGGCGTCACACAAATATAATGGCAATGGAAGAAAGTGAGGAAGCAAGACTGAAGACACGGAAATGTCTCCAGGGAAGACAAAAGATACAACTTAACAAAAGTACAACACTTGCCATATTTTCCAGCATATAAGGCGCACGATAGAAGTATCATAATGGTAAACCAGTGATCATATTCAAGGGTAACACAAAGCCTACCCTTGACTGACCTTGAGCATGTAAGGCGCAGGCTGATTTTCCATGACTTTTTCGTGGAAAAATAGGGGCGCCTTATATGCCGGAAAATACGGTAAATATCACGTGATCCATCATCATCTCGGGTGGTGATAAACAGCAATTTAAGTTATGGTTAAATGATGAAAACAGCCTACATATTAGACCAGTACATGTGCAACTCCAGCAGTGTGTGTGTGTATACACACACACACGAGAGGTGTGTGTATACACACACGAGAGGTGCGCACCTCTCTGGATACACACTGAAAAATATGTACGAGTGTATGAGGAGAGTTTAATGTGTTGTGGGAATTATAAACTGGTTAGTGTGGAGGTGACAACAAGCAGCCTTAATGAACATAATGCAGTGGATAGATTTCAATTCACTCAAGCAACCAACCATGCGACTGAAGCACTAACAAAGTATAACACACAACCAAGCGAATTCCAGAGATAAATACTACTTCCACAGCTAAAAAATATTCATTACATAGAAAAGAAATATGAATTACACAGAAAAGTGATATTAATTACATAAAAGTAATATTATTTAAACGGAAATATTAATTACACAGAAAAGTAATATTATTTACACATATTACACAGAAAAGTAATATTATTTATACAGAAATATTAATTACACAGAAAAGTAATATTATTTATACAGAAATATTAATTACACAGAAAAGTAATATTAATTCCGAAGATAAAAAAAAAATATTCCAAAGATAAGAAATATTAATTATAAGAAATGTTAATTTAAATGCTTAACAATATTAATTAAAAAGACAAGAAATAATTCCCAAAAATAAGCATTAATGAGAAAGATCAGAATCTTTTACTACAAAGATAGGGAAACAATAATCCCAAAAACAAATATTTCCAAATATGTCGAATATTAATTCCCAAGACATTAATTCCGAAGAAACATTAATTCCAAAGACAAATATTAATTTCAAACGCAGGATATATTAATGTCAAAGAAAATTAATATTTATTTTCTTTGGACATTAATATTTATATTCAAATAGAATAAATATTAATTCAAAAAATAAGAAATATTTATTGCAAAGATGAGAAAAATGAGTGAGGAAGCAAGACTGAAGACATGGGAAATGTCTCCTGGGAGACAAGATAAACTAAGATAGACACCAAGAGAGAGCAGTAGAGACACCTTGGTAGACCAGTAACACACCACCTTGGTAGACCAGTAACACACCACCTTGGTAGACCAGTAACACACCACCTTGGTAGACCAGTAACACACCACCTTGGTAGACCAGTAACACACCACCACATCTACTTTCAACCTGAGTATAAAAAAGTACTTCATGAAGGAGGGTAGAAAATATTTGATGACAGTGGTTGCAGTTTGAATGGGAAATGTAAACAATAGTAGGACTTCTTACAGAACTCTTGAGGCCACAACAAGCCAGTTCTAAAACTGGACTACTAGTTGAGAGTCTTGCATGGGTTCTAAGTCTACCCGTTCGTAGATTTCTTTAGTCGTGTTATGACGATATTCGTGGATTATAGGACTAGTATAGAAGGGAACATTACGTGCGTAAGCTCTTCTATTAACTAAATATGAACAATTACAAGCAAATGTTACAATATTCATTCACATTCATTGGATTTTCAACACGGTGGCCGAATTTATTGGTCAGCATCATTCATGCAGCGAGTGAACATACCGCTAGAACAGCAGCATATTGTATTCGTTGATTCATTCACGCACTCACTCTCATACATAAACACAGGCACAGAATGCAGTCAATTCATGCACCTTGCCACCGGAACTCCCCCCTTATCAGTTGCTTATTTATCTGAGGTAAAAAGTGGCTGAGAGAGAGCGTGGCAGGTATCAATTTCCCAGCACAACACTGCGCCCAATCAACTCTATGAAAGACCCACCACACTGATAACAGCGCCGCCCCACACGGCTGGCAGCATGTGGTAAAACTTTGTAGCAGTGAGGCAGCATGAGGGTGATAGTGAGGCAGCATGAGGAAGATGACTGAGACAGCATGAGGAAGATGACAGAGGCAGCATGAGTGATAGTGAGGCAGCATGAGGATGATGATTGAGGCAGCATGAGGATGATACTGAGACAGCATGAGGAAGATGACTGAGAGGCAGCATGAGGGTGATAGTGAGGCAGCATGAGGGTGATAGTGAGGCAGCATGAGGATGATACTGAGACAGCATGAGGAAGATGACTGAGAGGCAGCATAGGGTGATAGTGAGGCAGCATGAGGGTGATAGTGAGGCAGCATGAGGATGATACTGAGACAGCATGAGGAAGATGACTGGGAGGCAGCATGAGGAAGATGACTGAGGCAGCATGAGGAAGATGACTGTGAGGCAGCATGAGGAAGATGACTGTGAGGCAGCATGAGGGTGATAGTGAGGCAGCATGAGGATGATACTGAGACAGCATGAGGAAGATGACTGTGAGGCAGCATGAGGGTGATAGTGAGGCAGCATGAGGATGATACTGAGACAGCATGAGGAAGATGACTGGGAGGCAGCATGAGGAAGATGACTGTGAGGCAGCATGAGGAAGATGACTGAGGCAGAATGAGGAAGATGACTGTGAGGCAGCATGAGGGTGATGTGAGGCAGCATGAGGATGATGACTGGAGACAGCATGAGGAAGATGACTTGAGGCAGCATGAGGGGATAGTGAGGCAGCATGAGGATGATACTGAGACAGCATGAGGAAGATGACTGTGAGGCAGCATGAGGAAGATGACTGTGAGGCAGCATGAGGAAGATGACTGTGAGGCAGCATGAGGATGATGACTGTGAGGCAGCATGAGGAAGATGACTGTGAGGCAGCATGAGGGTGATAGTGAGGCAGCATGAGGATGATACTGGACAGCATGAGGAAGATGACTGGAGGCAGCATGAGGGTGAAGTGACTGTGAGGCAGCATGAGGAAGATGACTGGAGGCAGCATGAGGGTGATGTGAGGCAGCATGAGGATGATAGTGAGGCAGCATGAGGAAGATGATGTGAGGCAGCATGAGGTGATGACGTGAGGCAGCATGAGGATGATGACTGTGAGGCAGCATGAGGAGATGACTGAGGCAGCATGAGGAAGATGACTGTGAGGCAGCATGAGGGAGATGATGAGGCAGCATGAGGAAGATGACTGTGAGGCAGCATGAGGAAGATGACTGTGAGGCAGCATGAGGAAGATGACTGTGAGGCAGCATGAGGAAGATGACTGAGGCAGCATGAGGAAGATGACTGTGAGGCAGCATGAGGAAGATGACTGTGAGGCAGCATGAGGAAGATGACTGAGGCAGCATGAGGAAGATGACTGAGGCAGCATGAGGAAGATGACTGTGAGGCAGCATGAGGAAGATGACTGTGGCAGCATGAGGAAGATGACTGTGAGGCAGCATGAGGAAGATGACTGAGGCAGCATGAGGAAGATGACTGAGGCAGCATGAGGAAGATGACTGAGGCAGCATGAGGAAGACTGAGGCAGCATGAGGAAGATGACTGAGGCAGCATGAGGAAGACTGAGGCAGCATGAGGAAGATGAGACACAACAATACAGTCTCACTAGGTGTTCACGAAGTTTGTACTAGGAGTCATCCTTCCGTCTCTCACTCACACAACCTCCTTCCTTCGGCCCATTACAACCTTTCCTTTCATTGTTTTCCCTTCCTTCTTCCCCATACCCTCCACCCCAGTCCCTTTCTGCTTCCCTCCCCCAACCCACAACCTCCCTCCCTCCCTCCCTCTCTTTCTCACACACAGGGATATGATAACGACATATAAAATACTGAGAGGAATCGACAAGGTGAACAGAGACAGAATGTTCCAGAGATGGGACACAGCAACAAGGGGTCACAGTTGGAAGTTGAAGACTCAGATGAATCACAGGGATGTTAGGAAGTATTTATTCAGTCACAGAGTGGTCAGGAAGTGGAATAGTCTGGGAAGTGATGTAGTGGAGGCAGGATCTATATACAGCTTTAAGAAGAGGTATGATAAAACTCATGGAGCATGAAGAGTGACCTAGTAGCGACCAGTGAAGGTGGAGAGGTGAACGCCGCACTGGTGAGTAAGAGAGCTGTGAATCGACCCCTGCAACCACAACTGGGTGAGTACACCCACACACCCCTGTTGTCCCAGAGGAAGGTAAAACACTTGCCTCATATTTCCTGTGGATTAATGACTATGTCGAGAGCAAAATATATATAATGAATGATTCTAAAGTGAGAATTGGTGTGTGCTGTAGGGAGGGAGGGATACCTGTGATCAGATTCCAGAGTTGTTCTACTCTCGCACCTCGCTCTGGGCTCAGGATTTTCTACTCACCGTCACTTCACTCAGGTTGTTGGTGTTGGCGGTCTACATGGTCATCAAAGCCTGGTTCATATGACATTTGGTTGAGGTAGGAATCCAGGTTTCTCTTAAAAATGTCTACATTTGTTCCACTTAAAGTTTTGGACCATGGATATTGATATAGTGTTCTCTTATTGTGTACAAGGAACCCCTGCTCTTCATTGGGTCTATTTTATACTGCCTCCCATATCTCTCACCCCAGTATTTTATGGTAGTACGTATATACGTGTATATATACATATATATATATATATATATATATACACTCACATAGTGCCAAATACGTAAAACTGGTCAATTAGCAATAACTCATTTAAAATTAAGTCCTTTCTAAAATTTTCTCTTATACGTTTAAAGATATATTTTTTTCATTTTTGTTAATGTAAAAATAATAATTATGTACCAAAATTTTTTTTTAGAACACTTACCTAACATTATTATAACAAGCGCAATTTAATTTACCCTAATCCAACTAAATATATTTTAGATAAGTTTGCAATAATTTAATAATAAACAAACAATGAAATATATTTTTTTTCGTTAGGTTCAGAATGATTTTTTGCGAAATTATTGCATACACAAATTTTCGTTTGCCTTATTCGGCAAGAAGAGTGTTGCTATTTAAACCAAAATCCCAAGTTTTACCTATTCGGCTGACATTATTTATATATATATATATATATATATATATATTTTTCATGCATATAAATGTTATTAATAGCAGAATACATTATGAAAACACAAACATGATAATGACAATATTAATTATAATCTCCTCAGTTCTCGCGACGGACCAAGTATGCATGCGTTTCCTCTGATGGCCACGCTGAGACCTAACATGAACGGCTGCTGGTCTGTGGTGTGATGAGTCTGGCCCAGTTCTTTGAAACTGTTGCATTTTCCACGCTCCCAGTCTGATCCCTGGGACAATTTATACTGTTGGCTATGTCCTGTATGCCGATCTTGTATATAGTATATTATATATATATATATATATATATATATATAATATATAATATATATCTTCGTCCACGTAATACATTGCCATGCCTTAGAGGTGTTCAGAGGAGTGTGTGGTAGATATACCCTTCAAGTCATCTACAAAGCAACAACTACCTTTCAGTGTATAATTGTTTGCCTGCGGCAGTATTCCTAAGGGAAGTAGAGAGGGAAACATTAATTAAGTACTACCGTAAAATAATACTGTTGCTTTGTTGATATAATTAGTCAGTATGAACCGTTTGAAGTGAAATTCTTGGCATGGGAGCCAAGAGAAACGTATCGAGGAGGCAGGAAAAAGAGGGATGGACAAGAGGGGGGGGTGGAGGAGAGGGGATGAAGGGAGAGAGGAGAGGGAATGGAGTGATGGAGAGAAAAAGAGCAATGAAGAAGAGGAGAGGGATGGGGGAGACACTGAGGAATGGTGTGGAAAAGGGAAAGGAAGTGTGGGCAGTTGAAGGTTACACTTGATGTTAAGAAAACACAGAAAATGTTTACTGAACAGCATGACGTGACTAGCGTGACTTGTGAGGTGATGAATGGGAAACACAGAGAGATGATGTAAATACCTCGGTGATGAAGTGTCTGACCACCACAACTACATTCCCAAACTTTTAAACAAAATAGCCAGAAACTCGCAAATAAGTCCCATCTCCATCTTGCTCGACCTAAGTGCCAGAGTATTCACGACTCTCTTGGATGGCATCTCTCCCCTTCTATGTCTGAACAGTGTAGAGCACCATGAGAGTCGATTTGTCTGAAAACCTCGCCCCTACCTGATTGCAACAATCATAGCAGCTGAGCTATCAGTAATGTTTAAATGTCGTTATGTGCAAGGATAATGTTATCAAGGTCGCCCACCTGGCTGGACTTCAGGGACATCCAGAAGATGGCTATTACGCTACAAGACGGGCAGCCTGGAGTACACCTGGAGAGGGTTTCGGGGGTCAATGCCCCAGCGGCCTGGTCTGAGACCAGGAGTCGTGGTGGATCGGGTCTGATCAACCAGGCTGGCTGATCAGGTACTGACTTTAGGTGCCTGTCCAGCGCCTTCCCGAAGACAGCCAAGGGTATATTGGTAATCCCCGTTATGTATGCTGGGAGGCAGTTAAACAGTCTTGGGCCCCTGACTCGTGGCGCCCCTGCTTTTCATTGGGGAAATGCTGCATCTCCTGCCGAGTCTTTTACTTTTGTAGGGAGTGATTTTCGTATGCAGATTTGGTACTAATCCCTCTAGGATTTTCCAAGTGTATATTATCATGCATCTTTCTCGCCTGCGTTCCAGGAATACAATAGTAACTTTAGTTGTACCTTTCAATCAAGGACAAATCTATCAGCACCTCTCGTTTGCAAAATGAAGACGGAAGAAATTAAACTTTTATATATATTATATATATAAAATATATATATATATATATATATATATATATATATATATATATATATATATATAAATATATATATATATATATATAAATATATATATATAAATATATATAAATATATAAATATATAAATATATATATAAATATATATATATATATATATATATATATATATATATAAATATATATATATATATATATATATATATATATATATATATATTATGTTTTTTTCAACAAGTCGGCCGTCTCCCACCGAGGCAGGGTGACCCAAAAGAAAGAAAATCCCCAAAAGAAAATACTTTCATCATCATTCAACACTTTCACCACACTCATACATAATCACTGTCTTTGCAGAGGAGCTCAGATACGACAGCTGAGAAAGTCCCTCCCAGCTGTCACTATCCCAGACCCCTCCTTTAAAGTGCAGGCATTGTACTTCCCATTTCCAGGACTCAAGTCCAACTAAATCAATTAACTGGTTTCCTGAATCCCTTCACAAAATGTTACCCTGCTCACACTCCAACAGATCGTCATGTCCCAAAACCATTCGTCTCCATTCACTCCAACTAACACGCTCACACATGCTTGCTGGAAGTCCAAGCCCTCGCCCACAAAACCTCCTTTACCCCTTCCTCCAACCTTTTCTAGGACGACCCCTACCCGCCTTCCTTTCCTACAGATTTATACGCTCTCCAAGTCATTCAACTTTGATCCATTCTCTCTAAATGACCAAACCACCTCAACAACCCTCTTCGGCCCTCTGACAAATACTTTTAGTAACTCCACACCTTCTCCTAATTTCCACATTCCGAATTTTCTGCATAATATTTACACCACACATTGCCCTTAGACAGGACATCTCCACTGCCTCCAGCCTCCTCCTCGCTGCAGCATTTGCAACCCATGCTTCACACCCATATAAGAGTGTTGGTACCACTATACTTTCGTACATTCCCTTCTTTGCCTCCATGGATAACGTTTTTGTCTCCACAGATACCTTAACACACCACTCCCCTTTTTTCCTTCATCAATTCTATGGTTAACCTCTTCCTTCATAAACCCATCCGCTGACACGTCAACTCCCAAATATCTGAAAACATTTACTTCTTCCATAATTCCTCTCTCCAATGTGATATCCAATTTTTCTTTATTTAAATCGTTTGATACCTCATCACCTTACTCTTATCTATGTTCACTTTTAACTTTCTACCTTTCACACTCTCCCAAACTCGTCCACTAACCTTTGCAACTTTTCTTTAGAATCTCCCATAAGCACAGTATCATCAGCAAAAAGTAACTGTGTCAACTCCCATTTTGCATTTAATTCTCCATAATTTAATCCCCCCTCTCCCCAACACCCTAGCATTTACTTCTTTTACAACCCATCTATAAATATATTAAACAACCATGGTGACATTACACATCCCTGTCTAAGACCTACTTTTACCGGGAAGTAATCTCCCTCTCTCCTACACACCCTAACCTGAGCCTCACTATCCTCATAAAAACTCTTTACAGCCTTCAGTAACTTACTACCTATTCCATACACTTGCAACATTTGCCACATTGCTCCCTATCCACTATCATATGCCTTTTCTAAATCCATAAATGCAATAAAAACTTCTCTACCTTTATCTAAATACTGTTCACATATATGCTTCACTGTAAACACTTGATCTACACATCCCCTACCCACTCTAAAGCCTCCTTGCTCATCTGCAATCCTACTCTCTGTCTTACCTCTAATTCTTTCAATAATAACCCTGCCATACACTTTACCTGGTATACTCAGTAAACTTATTCCCCTATAATTTTTACACTCTCTTTTATCCCCCTTCCCTTTATATAAAGGAACTATACATGCTCTCTGCCAATCCCTAGGTACCTTCCCCTCTTTCATACATTTATTAAACAAAAATACCAACCACTCCAGCACTATATCCCCCTGCTTTTAACATTTCTGTCATGATTCCGTCAATTCCAGCTGCTTTACCCCTTTCATTCTACGTAATGCCTCACGCACCTCCCCCACACTCACATCCTGCTCTTCTTCACTCCTAAACGATGTTGTACCTCCCTGGCCAGTACATGAAATTACCGCCTCCCTTTTTTCATCGACATTTAAAAGTTCCTCAAAATATTCCCGCCATCTACCCAATACCTCCAGCTCCCCATCTACTAACTCCCCTACTCTGTTTTTAACTGACAAATCCATTCGTTCCTAGGCTTTCTTACCTTGTTTATCTCACTCCAAAATTTTTCTTGTTTTCAGCAAAATTTCTTGACAGAGCCTCTCCCATTCTTTCATCCGCTCTTCTTTTGCACTCTCTCACCACTCTCTTCACCTTTCTTTACTCTCCATATACTCTGCTCTTCTATCAACACTTCTGTTTTGTAAAAACCTCTCATAAGCTACCTTTTTCTCTTTTATCACACCCTTTACTTCTTCATTCCACCACTCACTCCTCTTTCCTCCTGCACCCACCCTCCTATAGCCATAAACTTCTGCCCCACATTCTAATACTGCATTTTTAAAACTATCCCAACTCTCTTCAACCCCCCCACTACTCCTACTTGCACTAGCCCACCTTTCTGCCAATAGTTTCTTATATCTCACCCTAACTTCCTCCTCCCTTAGTTTATACACTTTTACCTCTCTCTTACTTGCTGTTGCCATTTTCTTTTTGTCCCATCTACCTTTTACTCTAACTGTAGCTACAACCAAATAATGATCTGATATATCCGTTGCCCCTCTATAAACATATATATATATATATATATATATATATATATATATACATATGAGGAGTTATATATATATATATATATATATATATATATATAGATATATATATATATATATATATATATGTTTCAGTAATACTGGCTTACACAGAGAGGAGCGAGGGCACGTATAGCTTAGGTGAATCTCACTTTGAAACCGGTTAAGAGTGACGAGGGTAATGTTCAGTATTAAGTGTAAAAATCAAAATCAATAGTTACAGGATACAGAATTTAACCTACAGACAAGAATACAGACAATAACGTTATGTACTAAGTTTATCTACCTATGTCAAAGTTCTTTTGACAAGATAACATTATTGATGGGAACCCACTACCCTGTATTCACTGTGTCGTCTCATGTCTCGCACTACTGTTGCTAACGACAGCAATAGCATGGTTGATCAAGCAATCGTTGGGGAGGCCTGACCCCAGGCTGGACCGCGAGAGTAGAAACACTCGAAACGAGTCACAGGAAAAATACAGTGATAATAATGGATAAGCCTGTCATGGTGGGCAAATTAATGCAGCTGTGTGTTTATCAATGGAGGCTCGATCCTCCTTCCAAGGGACTGAACCAGTGACCTGACAACTGGAAAACACGAATGTGACCACACAACCATGGAACATGGTACAACAATGTTATTACACCTTCATCTTGGTCAAAGATGATACATGATAACTTTCCCACTTCACAGTTATCATTACACCTTCACCTTGGTCAAGGACGCTACGATAACCTTCCCACCTTCACCTTGGTCAAGGACGCTACGATAACCTTCCCACCTTCACCTTGGTCAAGGACGCTACGATAACCTTCCCACCTTCACCTTGGTCAAGGACGCTACGATAACCTTCCCACCTTCACCTTGGTCAAGGACGCTACGATAACCTTCCCACCTTCACCTTGGTCAAGGACGCTACGATAACCTTCCCACTTCACAATCCAACAAATAAATAAAAATAAGAACGATGTTTGTATCTCAAAAGGAGTATTGTGTCAGCCTAACTCCCGTAGCATTGCTGAGTGCGCACGTAAATACGTAGGTATTCGTGTATGCACGTACATGAGTGTGTGTGTGTGTGTGTGTGTGTACTTATCTATATGTACTCGTCTATTAGATATGTGGCTGAAGGGGTCGATTCATAGTTCCTGGCCCGGCCTCTTCGTCGGTGGCTACTAGGTCCACTCTCTCCTGTCTTCAGGAGCCTTATTGTACCTCTTAAAAATATAAATGAATCCTGGCTCTACGACTTCACTTTCCAGTTCTTTCCACTTTAAAGCTGAAGAAATACTTCCTAACATCCCTATGACTCACCTGTGTTTACAACTTCCAGTTGTGTCCCCTTGTTGCTGTGTCCCATCTCTAAAACATTCTGGCCCTATCCACCTTGTCAGTTCCTCTCAGTATTTTGTACATTGTTATCAAAATTCACCCCTAGTCCTCTTGCGTCATCAGGATGAGTTCTATTAACCTCTCCTCTCCAGTTTCTTGACATGCTTGACCAGGTGAGGGTTCCATAATGGTGCTGCATACTCTAATATGGGCCTGACGTACATAGTTCAGTGTGTGTTGTGGGGAGAGGAGAGAGAGGAGGCGGAGAGAGCGAGAGAGGGCGGGGATCAGAGAGAGAGAGAGAGAGAGAGAGAGAGAGAGAGAAAGGGCGGGGGGTTAGAGAGAGAGCGCCAGCCCATCAGGCATCATTCAGAGAAATCAAGTCCAGTGACCACAACAAAGTTGTGACCCACATCTACAACATGGTCCCTCTGTACGTTTCTACAAAAAAAAAGAGAGATAACAAACTTTAATAGAGAAAGACTTGTAAAGGAGGTGATCTAGGATCAACAGCTCTTAGCCTCGAAGTAAATACACCAACTTAAACCCTAACCAATGTAAAAGTCGTAAATTTAATTTTATTAATATTGTTAATTATTATTATTGTTATTGTTTTTATTAATATTATTATAGGGTAAGCGGTATGCCCGCAGTGGTGCCTATGTAGAAAATAAGAGTGTGTTAGAGAGCGAGAGAGCACATACCTACAAGAGTGCGTTAGAGAGTACATACCTACAAGTGTGTGTTAGAGAGTACATACCTACAAGTGTGTGTTAGAGAGTACATACCTACAAGAGTACAGTACATCAGGTTGGTATTCCATGATAGTAAGACTCGATTCTCAAGTTTTAATTGATAAGGAATAACAGAGAAGAGTTAGAGGCAGACACTCTTCGGAGAAGCGTCCTTATAGGACACCACCGTCCTTGTAGGACACCACTGTCCTTGTAGGACACCACCGTCTTGTAGGACACCACCGTCCTTGTAGGACACCACCGTCCTTGTAGGACACCACCGTCCTTGTAGGACACCGTCCTTGTAGGACACCAGTCCTTGTAGGACACCATCCTTATAGGACACCACCGACTTTACAGACACATCACCGACCTTACAGCATATCACAGACCTTACAACACATCAACGACCTTGCAGCACATCACCGACCTTGCAGCACACCACCCCAACATATCTGTGACCTCACAGCTTGGCTTAAGGTCAGACTACCTTAGTGACTGCCTGACCAACCAGGCTGTTGCTATTAACGGTCCGCAAACCTACGTGGCTATCTAAGTCTGTCTCACCACGTACCTGTAAACATATAGGAGTCTCCTTTCCTCTTGAAAACTTACACCGTTGTTCCCGTAATATTTTGTTATCTGCCGGTAGCAAATTGAACAGTCTTGGACCACGCATGCTGTTTCTTCACTTGTACCTACTGGACTACTGCTTCTCTCTTAATCTCACTTCCTCCCTTCTTTCTCACTCTCCAGTTTGGAGACCCCGACCCTGAAGCATTTTCCGTGTATGTATTATCACGTACCTCTATATTCTCAGTTCCGGAGAATACATTCCTAGTAGATTAAAACTTTTGTTGATTGTATGCGGCCAGTAAAAGACCTCTTGTACATTTTTCAGCTCTGGTAATTCTGCTGTGATGAAAGACGACGTGAGTACACAGCTGTGTCGTAGGTGGTGAAGCACTGAGCAGGCAAGTGAAGGAGGCTAGCCGATATTAAGATTCACCTGCACAAGCAACTAGTGTCCTGCACTACTAACATGCTCACCTCACACACATACACACACACACACACACACACACACACACACACACACACACACACACACACACCTGAACACAGCTTAGTCAAACTAGGGAAGGCACTGGAGAGTATATTGGCCACCCTCCTAGTCGTTCCACACTACTATTCCCACCCCACACAAATTTATTCCACCCACACACCTTTAACTACCCACAACACTATAATCCTTCCACTTCACTCACTTTCATGCCATTCCACTCCCATACCAGACCATACCTCCCATCCCGCATCAGTCTTCCCATCCCACACTACACTACCACCCCATCAGCGTATTCCGGCCATCCCTCTTGAGGGCTATCACGTCTAGGCGAGCCTCTACATTCAAGAGAGGCCGCACCCCACCACCACCCCTGGCAGCCAGGCAGGGGCCGCACCCCACCACCACCACCCCTGGCAGCCAGGAAGGGGCCGCTCTGGGTATAAAGTATCAGGCTCACACTCTCCTAACAAGGACGGCTGCTGCTTTTATTATTTTTTTAACACACTGGGTACATAAACAGTGTGCTCCTACTGAAATTTACAAAGTGGGAACAAAAGCTGGCTATGTTTCCCTGTCATATTCCATAACAGGATGGATTCCATGCGTGAGTTAATGAAATATTAAAGCCTGAGCTGTGAGGTTTCGGTGAGAAGATGAGGATATCGTCAAGCATTCCACCACAACATCACTGAATACATATATTTACTTTCAGCAGACCTGCAGTTATTGTGATAAGAAATATTGGAGTGAGAACTGAAAAATGATAGGAATGATGAGGAGAGGGGGGTACAGGTAATGGGGAGTGGAGTCAAAGATTATGGGGAATGGGTAGGGGTTATGGGTAGGGGCGATGGAGGTAGATGTAGGGGTGATGGGAGAGGTTGGGAAATAATACTGGGATGGAAGCAAGAGATGAAAATGAGAGGAAGGGGGGAGAGTTGAAGAAAGTAGATTGTTTTTTACCAAAATGGCATACATGGGCAATGTGATGCTACCCTATTGTATATGATTGTTAAACAGTGGGAAGAAACTCTAACAATGCATCCCTATCATATTCCGTCATGTACGATGGATTGTACACAGTGTTGAAATCTGTCTGTCTGACAACTCACTCAGCACCTCGACCAGATTCGTGGAATTCGTTATTTATAAAAAAAATAAAATAAAAAAGTGTTAAGCACCACTAGCACGAGCCCTCAGAGAAAGAACTACCAGAAACCTTAAAGAGTGAGGACATAGATCTTTTACATAAGGGAGGTAGTAAAGCGCTACCCAAAAATTACAGACAAGTAGCCCCTAACATCGCACATCATGAAGGTCTTAGAAAGAGTGATGAGATGTCATATTACAAACTTTATGGAACAATACAATCTGCATAACCCAAACCATCACTGTTTTAGTAATAATTATAATAATATAATATCTTTATTTAGTACAAGTACATGTACAAGGTATACAGACCTAGCTGACATCTATGACATACTACTATATAGAAAGCCGCTTGTTATGCTGAGCATTTCGGGCAAATTAGGTCAGTTTTGTCCCAGGATGCGACCCACACCAGTCGACTAACACCCAGGTACCTATTTTATACTGATGGGTGAACAGGGACAGCAGGTGTCTTATGGAAACACGTCCCTAATGTTTTACAGCCGTACCGGAGGAGATTCGAACCCCGGACCTGTGTGTGAGCTGAGTGCACTAGCGATCCAGCTACGGGACGCCTGTCAACTGCTAAAGAAATATGACAATTACGGAGGCGCTGGAAGAAAACCAAAACGCAGATGTAATGTACACAGATTTTGCTAAGACATTTGGCAAATGCGATAATGGAGTCATTGCACACAACATGAAGACCATAGGCATAATGGAAAAGGTAGGAAGATGCATTATCAGGTTTCTAACACAGAACGCATAGGAGCAGCAGCAGCAGCAGCAAATGCAGCATCAGTGATGTAAAATGCTCAGTACCAAGGTACTATCCTGGCACAGTTTTGTATCAATGTTTGTAGATGACACTGAAATACGTATGGGAAGCACCTGGTAGAAGACACGAACAAAATGCAGGACGATATTATCTGTAATTCTACCAACATTAATACCCTAGATGTGGGAAGAATGAGAAACTAAAAAGGGACACTGTATATAAAACTCAGGATCAAACAGAACGAAAGGAACATGTGAAAGACCTGGGAGTACTTATGTCTTTCTTTCAAAGAACATAATAAGGCAAATGTGTCAACCAGGAAAATGACGGGGTGAATAATGAAAACTTTCAAAACAAGGAAAATACAGCCAATGGTGACACTTTTAAATCGTTTGTGCTCTCTTGGCTGGGGTACTGTGATGACGGCCCCTTTCAAGACAGGAGAGAGATCAGAGCTGGAACAGATCCAAAGATCATTTAGGGCCTCTCAGAGCCAGTCAAGCATTTAAATTACTGGGAACGCTTTAAGTCTTAAATACGTACTCACTGGAACAGAGGAGAGAGATACATGATATATACCTGGAAAGTACTTGAAGGCATTGTCCCAAATTTGAATACTGCCGTAACATATTGCAGTGGAGATATGGAAGTACAAAATAACCCCAATGAAAAGCACGTGCGTAGTGGGCACAATGAAAGACCACTGTATCAACATCCTTGGCCCCCAGACTATTAAAAATTTTACCAAGAAGATATCAGAAATGTTGCTGGGACAAATGTAGAAGTCTTCAAGAGGAAACTGGACAAGTACATTCACCAGGTGCCAGATCAACCAGGCTGTGATAGACATGTGGGCCAGCGGGCCGCCAGCAGCAACCACCTGGTTGACCAGGCTAGCACCAGACGAGCTTGGCCCAAGGCCGGGCTCCAAGGATAGAAAAACTCGAAACTAATCAAAGGTATCAAAGGGGAATGAGGATATCGTCAAGCTTTCCATAAGGGTACAGTAGCTATGCAAGATTCAAAAGTTCCATTCCAACAGAGCTGGACTGACTGTTCTTTATGAATTACCATCTCAGGACCACCTATCCCATACACAATGCAAACTGAAAAGAGAGGATAAAGAAAGAGGGGAAAGAGAGGAGAAAGAAAGAGGGGAAAGAGAGGAGAAAGAAAGAGGGGAAAGAGAGGAGAAAGAAAGAGGGGAAAGAGAGGAGAAAGAAAGAGGGGAAAGAGAGGAGAAAGAAAGAGGGGAAAGAGAGGAGAAAGAAATTGGGCTCATATTAAATCTAAGGATACATCAGTATGTTAACAATGCACATTGTTGCAATAGTCACTCAACATTATAAACATTTTATGCCTGAGAATACATACCTTAGTGAATTACCAGGAGTGAGAGGGAGGAGGGTGAGAGGGAGTGAGGAAAGAAGGGAGGGGTGAGAGGGAGTGAAAGGGAGGAGGGGAGAGGGAGGGGAAGACAGACTGCGGGAAATGAAGAGTTAAGCTTGTGTTGTGACGATAGCGACCACACCCCCTTCCCTAGTGACCCTTCCTGTCACTTCCCTCACCAACCATCCTGCCACCCCCTCACAAACCATCCTGCCACCCTCACCAAACATCCTGCCACCCCCCTCACAGGAACACAAGAATATAAGAATGAGGGCACTACTGGTTCATGCTAGGCAGGTTCAACTCTCACCCACACAATTTTGACACTCCCCAAGGTTCTCGCTTCAACTGAACTACCTGCAGGTTTGTTCCCCTCATCAAGAACTCTCTTGCTAAACCAGTACTTCCGCATATACTTTCTAAATCTAAATTCGGCCAGCTTGAATACATTTCTGCAAACCAAGACAGCAGTGCATAAGTGTTCGCAATAAAGCAAACAGAATCCTTGGCTTCATATCAAGAAGCATAAATAATAGGAGTCCTCAGGTTGTTCTTCAACTCTATATAACCTTGGTTAGGCCTCATCTAGATTATGCTGCACAGTTTTGGTCACCGTATTACAGAATGGATATAAATGCTCTGGAAAACGTACAAAGGAGGATGACTAAGTTGATCCCATGTATCAGAAATCTTCCCTATGAGGATAGACTGAGGGCCTTGAATCTGCACTCTCTAGAAAGGCGTAGAATTAGGGGGGATATGATTGAGATGTATAAATGGAAAACAGGAATAAATAAAGGGGATGTAAATAGCGTGCTAAAAATATCTAGTATTGACAGGACTCGCAGCAATGGCTTTAAGTTGGATAAATTCAGATTCAGGAAGGATATAGGAAAGCATTGGTTTGGTAATAGAGTTGTCGATGAGTGGAACAAACTCCCGAGTACAGTTATAGAGGCTAAAACGTTGTGTAGTTTTAAAAATATGCTAGATAAATATATGAGTGGGTGTGAGTTGGTCCTGACTAGCTTGTGCTACTAGGTCAGATGCCGTGCTCCTTCCTTAAGTGAATGTAACCTGACCTGGCTGGGTCGGGGCATTGGCTTAAGCCGGTGGGAGACTTGGACCTGCCTCGCATGGGCCAGTAGGCCTGCTGCAGTGTTCCTTCTTTCTTATGTTCTTAAGTGCTGTCTTGAATGAATATCTTCAGCAGGTTTATATACCCTTCATTTATTCCGGTGCTCACTTTGTAGACATCAATCGTATCCCCTCTAATTCTATGCCTCTCCAGAGTGTAGATTCAGCGCCTCTTAACCTATCTTCGTAAGACAGAATTGTGATATTTGAAATGAACTTTGTCATCTTCCCCAGCATGTTTCTCAGTGATCATACAGTAAGACATGTGCAACACTTACGTATCTTTATTTCGAAAGTTTGGCCTACACAGTAGGCTTGTGTCGAGTACAGAAGAGCTAGCAGAAGCAGTAGAGAAGTAAACACCATATAATCGCTCCATCACCCTTGACGCAGTTTTGAGATGGTCAGTCCCTCAGCTGAGTGATGCAGTGGTGTGAGCAAAGCTCACACCACTGCATCAACCTGTCCATACCTTCCTGTAGCGCTCTGCTGTCATCATCAGAATTTATCTGACGGCCTAAATTATTTAAGTGTCATCGACAAACTTGCTTATGTAGCTATTTATCCTGTTTTCTACGTCGTTAACGTATACTGTATAGTGAACAACAAAGGATCCAACACTGACTCCTGTGTAACACCATTGGTAACGGGGCCCCTATAATGATTTCTCTCCACTTATGTTAACTCTGTTGCCTGTCTTGTCAACTGTACCTCGATCCAGTAAATCATTTCTGAACCTTTTCCGTGTGTTGTTGTTACTTTCAACTATCAAATTCATATACACAGTATCGTATTCTTCATCTGGTAGTTCTACCGCCTCAAGTAACTCGTTAAGAAAAGGTTAGTAAATTTGTAAGGCATGAACGACCCTCTGTAAAACCCTGCTGAGACTTACTGATCAAATATTTTTCAAGGTGACTTGGAATTGCGTCCTCACTGATTCCATCAAGTTCCCTACAACTGAAGTTACGCTCACTGGTAGATAATTTGAAGCTAACGAACTGTCTTCAGATTTATAAATACGTGTCACATTTGCCATTTTCCACTTATCCGGCATGATACCCACTTGTAGTGATCATGTCACTAGTGACTATTTTTCCGTGTAAAAACAAGGGGAAATAAGTGTTAAGAATGGTACACATTAAAGTGGGGCCCCTCACTATCCTAATCTTGTTCCTATATAACAAAGAAATCCTTTGGGCTGGTCTTTGGTTCCCTTGCAAACTTTACTTCATGATCTTTCTCAGCCTTTCTTATTCCTTGTTTTTTATCTCTCCCTTAAAATGAATATATCGTTTCCTAAGACAACACTTCCCTCTTATGATCCCCTGTAAATGTTCTCTTTCTTACTCAGGTGTTCTAGTTTACTACCTTACCTGCCACCACCAGCCTTCCTGCCACCCCAGTCTTCCTGCCACCCCACACCAGTCTTCCTGCCACCCCAGTCTTCCTGCCACCCCACACCAGTCTTCCTGCCACCCCAGTCTTCCTGCCACCCCACACCAGTCTTCCTGCCACCCCAGTCTTCCTGTCACCCCACACCAGCCTTCCTGCCACCCCACACCAGTCTTCCTGCCACCCCACACCAGCCTTCCTGTCACCCCACACCAGCCTTCCTGTCACCCCACACCAGCCTTCCTGTCACCCCACACCAGCCTTCCTGTCACCCCACACCAGCCATGATACACCTTCACAATCATAAGATACAGTCACCAAGATAAGTTTTCCTGGTATAAAAGAGTGCGAGACAGAGTGAGAAGACAGGTGTGACTGTTAAGTGTCTGACCATGAGCATGGGTGTGGTGGTGGGCCAGGCAAGCCCACATCCACGTGAAAACGGGTAAGAGTGTGGGCATGGGGTAGTGAGATGAAGACGTGTGTGGGCGTGGGTATGGGCGTAGGCGACCCAATGTCGCAGTCACGACACTAGCTGATGACTTCCCCACTACCACAATACTCCCTCCCCCCATACTTGGCCTAGCTTGTGTACACACAACACATCTTGTCTTTTGTGCACACAACGCATACACAACTTGGCTTGGCTTGTGTGTACATGCAACCATACACAACTTGGATTTTGTGTACACAACCATACACACTGTTTGTATCTTGCTATATCAAAACACAAACTACTGACTGTCTAGAAAAGTTGCCTGAGAAAATTTAGTTCAACTAATTACCTCCTTAGAGGATGAGATCCTTGTCAACCATACCAGTTGTTAGTACCTTGTCAACCATACCATTTGTTGTTAGTACCTTGTCAACCATACCATTTGTTGTTAGTACCTTGTCAACCATACCATTTGTTGTTAGTACCTTGTCAACCATACCATTTGTTGTTAGTACCTTGTCAACCATACCATTTGTTGTTAGTACCTTGTCAACCATACCATTTGTTGTTAGTACCTTGTCAACCATACCATTTGTTGTTAGTACTTTGTCAACCATACCATTTGTGTTTAGTACCTTGTCAATCATACCAGTTGTTGTTAGTACCTTGTCAATCATACCAGTTGTTGTTAGTACCTTGTCAACCATACCAGTTGTTGTTAGTACCTTGTCAACCATACCAGTTGTTGTTAGTACCTTGTCAATCACACCAGTTATTAGTATACAATACTTTGTATACTGAACAGACATTTTATTAACAAAATCCGAACTAGTTATCTCTCTTGGATTATCCTGAGTTAACTTCATAATGCATCACCATTGTCTACAACAACTATATGCTTAATGCGAACATCAAGTTTAAAACCGAAGTGTAAACACACCTGAAGAAATCTTACCTACTGGTACGAGCATAATTGGATAAGACTAAGAAAAAAGAAGACTGGTGTGGCTAGTTTGATGTGGCCCTACATGGCTAGGAGCACCAGTCATCTCGCTCTCCAAGGATCCCCCACACATACACTATTTTATTATACAGGTAAATTTTACCTGGTAAGAGCAGTTATCTTACCTCATTTCTGAGTTCAGTGCTAAAGTATACTACCATTCCTCAGTATGACACCACAACTGTCTGCTAACTCACTGGTACCTATTTACTGACAGGTCAACAACAGCAACAGGTATAGGATAAGGATACATGAAACAGCGTAACCTGTAATTAATAAAATCACAGTGTGTCATCTGTGCTCGTTGTCTCTTCTACTTATAACGTAACACAAACGTTCGTAAGATGTTCCCACGTCTCGACTCTTCCAAAATTGAATGTGTGTCCTCGTGTTGTAAATCGATGGTGCTAAAACTGATCTACGAAATGTGAACTTATAAAGGGGTTCGTTAAGTATACGAATATATCTGAACGCTGCTTTAGCGGACATGAGGGAGGAAGGAGAGGGAGGAGGAAGGGGAAGGGGAAGGGAATGGGGAAGGGAAGGGGAAGGGAATGGGGAAGGGAAGGGAGGAAGGAAGGGAAGAGGAGGAGGCAAAGGCGGCAGATGAGGCAACGGGGGTGGCGGCGACGGAGACAGGGGCGGCGGCGTTTGTGTTGTTCAGCGAAGTCGTGTGGTGGTTTAGTAGTAGTAGTAGTGGTGGTTTAGAAGTAGTGGTGGTGTCAGTAGTAGTAGTTGTAGTAATATAAGTGATGTCACAGCTCCTCCCATCACAAGAGTGAACTTCCTCAAAGACACCACAAGGTCAGTTAATAAGAATGTGCAAATAATGTATCCAGCTCAGTAATAGTTAATTATGGAGGGAGCACCGGTGAATGGCACACAATGATCACAATCAGCAGGGACAACCAAATCTCTGAAGTCAACCACAATGGTGCCATCATGATGCAACCATATTAGGCCAGCCACCACACACCAGCTTTCTCATGGCTACACCTAAGCTTCTTAAGAACCACACCTAGGCCTCCCAGACACCCACACACACACCACCCAGGGTCCCATACCTGGCGGACCGTAGGGACCCTGACCCACGCCTCTCACACACACACACACACACACACACACAGCTGAGTCTCGACCCCTGCAACCACAATTAGGTGAGTACACACACACAGAGAGCAGCGTACATCACAAAGTCTTGTTGCTGCCACCTAGAAGTTTGAAGTCTCCCACCAAGGAACTCTGGAGGCCGTGATTCTCACCAACCATATTCATCACATCCTCATCTGCACTCATCAACTCGTCCATAACCCACACTCACCACCACTCGCCTCATTCATTCACTCATGTACCCAATTTATGTATGGAGGGGAAGGCCGTTAAGGGAGGGTCTCTACTTAGCTGTTATGAAATTGTGCAGAAATTAAATACCAGGCGAAGACGTACACGTGTACCACGGACGTACACTTGCGCGTACACCTACACAACCAGGGAGCGGCAACACAGGTCGACGCTGAAGACACTGATGATCAGCGTCTTCAGCGTCGCAGAGACGAAGAATTATTTCTTTAGCATCAGGTTAAAAAAAAAAAGTGGGATGAGCTGGATAAGTAAGTAGCGGATGCACACTCAATACGCAGCTTCAAGAGAAGGTATGACAAGGTGTAAGATACTTGTGTCAGCGTCATTTCTCACGTGGTGACCCTCACTGACTCGCACCAACCACACCACTGTCTAAAATTATTGTATTCCTCAATACACATTTCCTTAGTGTCTGAATACACTCCAGACAAGACTCCATGGTCATTCTAAATCATTCTATCCATGACTCGCGAAATCGTCATAACACAAACGGGTGGTATTCGAACCCTACCCTATGGCTAGCCAGCGCGCTAAACCCTGCACCACGCTGGCCAAGTGAAGACTCATCCACCTAGGTGTATTCTGTACACACACGCACACTAGGAAGGTTAGCATGTGCCCCTCACTGTGACCACGGTGAAGGGGATATAGGTAATCATTAATTATTAACTTACCCACAAAGAAAACAATGTTCATCCTGCAGCAACAGCCTGGTTGACCACACGAGCAAAGAGTTTCACCTCAAGACAGCAATAAAAGGAAATAAAAAAAACCAACTACACCACAGGGAGAATCATATATTAATTACTATCAACATCCCTTGCTTCCTCCTAGGGCGTGGTGGATGGGGGGACACGACACAGACGAGGCATTGCTGGAGGTGCGGCCGCGAGACCTGAATGACAATTCGCCACAATTTGCACGTCCCCACTCCAGTACCGCTAATACTATCCAAGCCTTCCCTATCTTTATCCTGTTTTATCCCATCCTACCCTATCCAAGGACAGTATATGACAGAAAATACGTAAAGAGCGTACAAGCCTCTTATACATGCGCGGCGCATCAATAACCACGAGTAGTTAATCCTGGCCAGGTATATGCAAGGTACTGCTGGTCAGGTGTATGTATGATAGTCCTGGCCAGATGTATGCATGACAGTCCTGGCCAGATGAATGAAAGATAGTCCAGGCCAGAATTATCTTTCATTCATCTGGCCAGGACTATCTTTCATTCATCTGGCCAGGACTATCTTTCATTCATCTGGCCAGGACTATCTTTCATTCATCTGGCCAGGACTATCTTACATACACCTGACCAGCAGTACCTTGCATACACCTGGCCAGGTGTATGCAAGATAATCCTGGCCAGGTGTATGCAAGATAATCCTGGCCAGGTGTATGCAAGATAATCCTGGCCAGGTGTATGCAAGATAATCCTGGCCAGGTGTATGCAATATAATCCTGGCCAGGTGTATGCAAGATAATCCTGGCCAGGTGTATGCAAGATAATCCTGGCCAGGTGTATGCAAGGTAATCCTGGCCAGGTGTATGCAAGATAATCCTGGCCAGGTGTATGCAAGATAATCCTGGCCAGGTGTATGCAAGATAATCCTGGCCAGGTGTATGCAAGATAATCCTGGCCAGGTGTATGCAATAATCCTGGCCAGGTGTATGCAAGATAATCCTGGCCAGGTGTATGCTAAGATAATCCTGGCCAGGTGTATGCAAGATAATCCTGGCCAGGTGTATGCAAGATAATCCTGGCTATGTGTATGCAAGATAATCCTGGCCAGGTGTATGCAAGATTATCCTGGCCAGGTGTATGCAGGAGAATCCTGGCCAGGTGAATGCAGGAGAATCCTGGCCAGGTGTATGCAGGAGAATCCTGGCCAGGTGTATGCAAGATCACCCTGGCCAGGTGTATGCAAGATCATCCTGGTCAGGTGTATGCAAGATAATCCTGGCCAGGTGTATGCAAAAGAATCCTGGCCAGGTGTATGCAAGATTATCCTTTCCAGGTGTATGCAATATAATCCTGGCCAGGTGTATGCAAGATAATCCTGGCCAGGTGTATGCAAGATAATCCTGGCCAGGTGTATGCAAGATAATCCTGGCCAGGTGTATGCAAGATAATCCTGGCCAGGTGTATGCAAGATAATCCTGGCCAGGTGTATGCAAGATAATCCTGGCCAGGTGTATGCAAGATAATCCTGGCCAGGTGTATGCAAGATAATCCTGGCCAGGTGTATGCAAGATAATCCTGGCCAGGTGTATGCAAGATAATCCTGGCCAGGTGTATGCAAGATAATCCTGGCCAGGTGTATGCAAGATAATCCTGGCCAGGTGTATGCAAGATAATCCTGGCCAGGTGTATGCAAGATAATCCTGGCCAGGTGTATGCAAGATAATCCTGGCCAGGTGTATGCAAGATAATCCTGGCCAGGTGTATGCAAGATAATCCTGGCCAGGTGTATGCAAGATAATCCTGGCCAGGTGTATGCAAGATAATCCTGGCCAGGTGTATGCAAGATAATCCTGGCCAGGTGTATGCAAGATAATCCTGGCCAGGTGTATGCAAGATAATCCTGGCCAGGTGTATGCAAGATAATCCTGGCCAGGTGTATGCAAGATAATCCTGGCTATGTGTATGCAAGATAATCCTGGCCAGGTGTATGCAAGATATCCTGGCCAGTGTATGCAGGAGAATCCTGGCCAGGTGTATGCAGGAGAATCCTGGCCAGGTGTATGCAAGATCACCCTGGCCAGGTGTATCAGATCATCCTGGCCAGGTGTATGCAAGATAATCCTGGCCAGGTGTATGCAAGAATCCTGGCCAGGTGTATGCAAGATTATCCTTTCCAGGTGTATGCAATATAATCCTGGCCAGGTGTATGCAAGATAATCCTGGCCAGGTGTATGCAAGATAATCCTGGTCAGGTGTATGCAGGAGAATCCTGGCCAGGTGTATGCAAGATTATCCTGGCCAGGTGTATGCAAGATAATCCTGGCCAGGTGTATGCAAGATAATCCTGGCCAGGTGTATGCAAGATAATCCTGGCCAGGTGTATGCAAGATAATCCTGGCAAGGTGTATGCAAGATAATCCTGGCCAGGTGTATGCAAGATAATCCTGGCAAGGTGTATGCAAGATAATCCTGGCCAGGTGTATGCAAGATAATCCTGGCCAGGTGTATGCAAGATAATCCTGGCCAGGTGTATGCAAGATAATCCTGGCCAGGTGTATGCAAGATAATCCTGGCCAGGTGTATGCAAGATAATCCTGGCCAGGTGTATGCAAGATAATCCTGGCCAGGTGTATGCAAGATAATCCTGGCCAGGTGTATGCAAGATAATCCTGGCCAGGTGTATGCAAGATAATCCTGGCCAGGTGTATGCAAGATAATCCTGGCCAGGTGTATGCAAGATAATCCTGGCATGTGCCTGGCCTTGTAACACCTACACCTTACCAACTCCTTCACGGGTAAATAAAGATACTGGTAGCAGAGAAACGTCGGGCGAAACGTCGTAATAAAAGGTCTCCTAGCACCAGTGTGTATTTCCACTTGTGGTATTACACTGTTTACCACACCCACCCACCACAGTGGGTTACTTTAGAGAAGTTACCATGACCAAAAACACGTCGCTACGGAAGGGAAAGTGGAAGGAATGGGTGGGAGTGGAAGCGAGAAGGGATGCGTCACAACAGTAGCAGCAGGTAGCACGGGAGAGGTGGCAGAAGGATGGGAGGGGTGGGAGCAGGGTGGGGTGATAGTAGGGAGGGAGGGCGTGCCAAGGCACCGTCGCCACGACTGACAATCAATGCATCATCAAACTGGCATCACTTAATGGGTCATCATAATTTGCCGTCACTAAACTGGTATTGATTTTTGCATCGGCGTTCTGAAGCCCACATACCACAGGGTATATATACCCTCTGAGCTTCAAGACAACCATGTCTAAGACTGTTTCCCGGTATATATATACTATACACCGAGGAGTCAGTATATATATACACTGAGAAGGGAGTATCCATTTTACTGCAATCTCCATGTTAGTGACAGAAATATCGTTGATGCCCTCAGACTGGTGTGTGAGAGATACTGATCACAACTATGTGGTCAGTATTTCTCTACAGTGGAGAACGGCTTTAATGACCTTCGTATAGTCGGACTTGAATCCTGACAAGCCACCTTCAAGCTAGAACAATTCCATCAAGACCCCAGCTAGGAAATGTTGTACCTACGCCTCAGCTTAACAAATCCTTCCTTACTAGCTAAATTGTTCTTCAACTAGGTCGTGTTCTCACTCGATACAATGTGTTCGTGTTCCACTCTATCTAACCTAAAACAAATTAACATTTATTTTGTTATGTTAAGTTAACGTAAATTAACTTATATTCGCCGTCAATAAGGATATGAGAAACATGCGGTGCGTTGTGTGACAGCTGGGTCCTAGTTCCTGAGACTCTTAACGTTGGTATCACCACCAACACTACGTTGTACCATGTACTCAAGTGTAATAATCTTGGTGTCCTCTCGTCAAGCATACCCGCTGGTAATATCCTCACTTGGTATACTCAAAATTGGCATACCAGTTCTGAGTATACCACGTTGGTGATCTCTATCTGTAATTCATTTTCCAACTTAAACAATGTGGGGATTTCAGAGTGCGTGGGGATACTAGCATGAGTGGGGATACTAGCATGAGTGGGGATACCAGCTTGAGGGGGACTTACATGGGGATACCAGTAACTTTCGCAAGGATACCAACACTAAGGAATATCTATATACCCAGCGCTGCCAGACGCAAGCCACTCGTGTGTTATTTCTTTGTTGTAGGTCAACTACGTATATGAAAAATTAGGTAAATTTACGGCAACCTGCCTTAAAACAACCAATGTTAATTATTGCTGATATTCAGAGCGTGCAGAAATCAACGAACAGTAATGGCAGCTGAAATGTACGTCTTATATGGAGGAGTGATTGTACAACAGTTGGGTGTCTTTATTGTTGAAACGTTTCGCCTACACAGTAGGCTTCTTCAGTCAAATATACAGGAAGCAGGTGTATTATTGAGATGAAGATGAAGTAATCAGTCCATCAACCTAGGAGATGAACTCTCTAAGTCTGAGGGACTGACCACCTCAAATACTATTTATCCAAGGTTGATGGACTACTTACATCATCTTCGTTTCACTACTGCACCTGCTGCCTCTATATTTTACTGAAGAAGCCCACTGTGTAGGCGAAACGTTTCAACAATAAAGACACCCAACTGTTGCACATGTCTTAATCATCAGTGACTGTATTTGACAAGACTTCCAGATATGCTTAATACGGTGTGATACAAGGGGATTACAAACAATGTAAACATTACTTTCTACCACAACAGCTACGCGAACATGCTAAAAAAACTGAAACACTTGAAAAATTACTGAACAAAAACAGTCACCTGAAGAATTCCTTTCCGCCCGAGGAAAACACATGGAGTTACTCAAATTGTTAATTGGGTTAGGTAAACAGATTTATTTGTTACGTCAATATTATGAAGACTAAGCTACGTTGCTAGTTTAGTTTTAGGTATGAAATGAAAAAAAAACATACCAAAAAATTGCCTATTTTGTCAAAAGGGCGAGGCAACCTGTGTAATCTAAAAACTGTACTGATACAAGTTTTTGATGGCAATAATGGAGGTGGTTGAACCACAAGACGAGACACCACCAACATAGCTCTGCTACTATAGGTACGACAGTGAAGACGAGACACCACCAACATAGCTCTGCTACTGTAACTACAACAGTGAAGACGAGACACCACCAACATAGCTCTGCTACTATAACTACAACAGTGAAGACGAGACACCACCAACATAGCTCTGCTACTGTAACTACAACAGTGAAGACGAGACACCACCAACATAGCTCTGCTACTATAACTACAACAGTGAAGACGAGACACCACCAACATAGCTCTGCTACTATAACTACAACAGTGAAGACGAGACACCACCAACATAGCTCTGCTACTATAACTACAACAGTGAAGACGAGACACCACCAACATAGCTCTGCTACTGTAACTACAACAGTGAAGACGAGACACCACCAACATAGCTCTGCTACTATAACTACAACAGTGAAGACGAGACACCACCAACATAGCTCTGCTACTATAACTACAACAGTGAAGACGAGACACCACCAACATAGCTCTGCTACTGTAACTACAACAGTGAAGACGAGACACCACCAACATAGCTCTGCACTGTAACTACAACAGTGAAGACGAGACACCACCAACATAGCTCTGCTACTGTAACTACAACAGTGAAGACGAGACACCACCAACATAGCTCTGCTACTATAACTACAACAGTGAAGACGAGACACCACCAACATAGCTCTGCTACTATAACTACAACAGTGAAGACGAGACACCACCAACATAGCTCTGCTACTGTAACTACAACAGTGAAGACGAGACACCACCAACATAGCTCTGCTACTGTAACTACAACAGTGAAGACGAGACACCACCAACATAGCTCTGCTACTATAACTACAACAGTGAAGACGAGACACCACCAACATAGCTCTGCTACTGTAACTACAACAGTGAAGACGAGACACCACCAACATAGCTCTGCTACTGTAACTACAACAGTGAAGACGAGACACCACCAACATAGCTCTGCTACTATAGGTACGACAGATGATTACCTTGGGTGGAAGCGGTGAGCGCGCAGAGAGAGGGAGTCTGACTAGTGGAGGTGGTTAAGTGTAGCTGATCGTGCTAGCCAGACTAGAATGCCTCACGCCCTTGAGGTAGGCGACCATACTGCAAATACTTGCGATAACGAACATGGATACGTGTCTCATTACACCAGTGATGATACACAACGAAGATGGATGCTCCATCAAGCATGTCGTAGAGACAGCCAAGGTTGGGACAGGTGCCATGACTCACTAATTTGCAGCAGGAAAGACATGCGTCAATACAGAGGAACTTACGGTGAATACCAAACATGAATACATGTGTGTGGACAAGAGGACGTGGGAAAGAAATGCAATGACAGAGGGGCTTACAATGGGTGGGAATGGTGAGTTTAGAGAAGGACCTGCCTAGTTTGGGCCAGTAGGCCTACTCAGTGTTCCTTCATTCTTATGCTCTTATGTTCTAAGACGTGCAATTCATGGCTGTTCGTGTGTTTGGGAGGGGGGGGGGCTGAGAAGTGGGGCGGACGTTTAGATAGGGGTTGTTGGGGGTAGGGAGGTGAGTCATCTTGGCTGGGCCTGTTATTCTGAGAGGATGACTCGCACAGACATACATTAAGTCCACAAAAACCTTGTTGGGTGACCATCAAACGTTGAGAGTTGAACCAACCTCCACCATGTGATGATGGATGATGGTACTTGTGCTACTGGTACTACTATTGCTGTTACTGGTACCGGTGTTGCTGGTACTGCCAGCGCAGGCGTTGGTGCTGCTAATGTTGCTTCTGTTGCTGGTGGTGCTCCAAATGCTGGTGCCTGAGGTGCTACTGCAATAAGTGCTGATTGTGTTGTTGCTGGTACTGCTGGGTGGTGGTGGTGGTGTTTCTAGTTATCACTGGCATCGCTCGCCGGTACGTACCGCAGCTCGTCCTCACACCGTACATAACGAGCGTGTTGTTTATAACGAAGAGATTGGTGTATCCTCCGGCAGCACACCCTCGCACTACCACTGATAAACCTGATTTCAGTTTCCTTGTTTTTCCTCGGCCACCTCGCTGCCAGACGTTTCTAGGCAGTTTTTTTTATTCTGCTAATTTATAGGTAAATATAAATTTATGTAACCTAACCCAAACAAACCTAAAATAAAAAATACCACTTCAAAATGTACAGGAGTCGTTAGGAACGTGACGGACACCGTGATAGGACAGTTAAGATAGTATAACGAAGGCAGGTTGTGTCCGCTGCCAGGCGTCACCATCGTGTTCGTGTAATCTGCTTACTGCCAGTTAACTCGACGTATATTTGAGATCATTTACGTTAACGTAGCTTAACCTACAACACAACGGACGAATGTAAACTCTTTATGAACGTTGTATATTGGAGACGGGTTGTGTACTGAGGTAGTGGCACCAGTACCTGCACAGACGGTGTCTTGATTCTAAGGATTAGGGCTACCCTCCCCTTCCTTGGATCAAGCCTGGTTGCCTCCTGTTTCCCAAACATTGCATTTCTCTTATGGTTTTAGCACTTCCTGATGAATATATTAATGTAGTGGAGTGTGGGTGTCATCCTACTAAACGGGTGGGTTACGACCTGAGAATCACCACCTACCACATCACTCGCTACTCCTGCAACTTGACAAACACCAGTACCAGTTAAACATATACAAAAGTAAACACAAACGCTGCTGGGGGCAAGACCTCATACGTAGTTTAAAGAGTAGGTATGATAGGGCCCAAGAGGCCAGGTACCAATAAATTAAGTCGACTGTAGCTTAAGAGCTGAAATTCAACCCTGGCAAACAAGTCGGTGAGTATGCACACAGCTGGAGAAAGCAAGAGAAATACAGACGGGAGGGGAAGAGCACACTAAGTGAGGAGGCACTACATACAGATGTTTCCCATCCTCTTAATAACAGTATTTCGCTGTTGCTATGTCAACTGGGTGACTGTTCAATGGCCTTACACAGTAAATATCTAACTGTATTTTGGAGTGCGCTCAGTGGATCCCAGTTGTCTGTTCGCGGGTCAAAACATTTTATCACTATGTAAGATTTCACTGACTAACGTTGTATTATAAATGGTCATTTATTATTAATAAACCACAATCTAGTCTAACCCAGTGTAATTTAACCTAAATCGAGAAATTTATTGATATGGGGAAAATTCTTTAGGGTTACAAAACGGTCCTCGTGTGGGAAAAGTTGAGAAGCACTGCGCTAGAAGATGGCAAACACAATATGGAGGAGAGGAAACGTTATAATTTAGGAGAGTCAGGAAAGTTTTCCCCAGTTACATTAGGACGAAGCTGAGCGATAACAACGAAGGGGGTGAAAAACCGTAATGAACAATAAAGAATGCGAATAACTGAACAGTACGAGTAACAGAGAAGCGTACAAGGAATTGAGTAGCACAAAGATGTAAAGAACTTAATCGTACAAATAAAGAAGCGAGGAACTCATGGTGCTCATAAGGAAGGAGTCTCTCAGGTAATATGAACACCTCAGGAAACCCTAGAGGGAATAGCAACATCAATTGTCACTATCAACAAAAGGGGGGGAAAAAAGCAGCCAAAGAGCGAAGTGGACACAATGAAAGTGAATGTAACATGAAGTATAGTGAAAGATCAGAGTAAGTGTACATAACGGTGGAAATGTTTTATAAGCCATACGAAACTGAATAGTTGCCAAAAACTCTAGAACAGTGAATGTAGCACTGATCTTCAACAGGTAAGTCGCTCTCCACTGTACGACAAATGGCCTTAAGAGTTGCCTATTTCCCAAGGCAGTGAAGAAGATAATCAAGGGAAGAGTGGTGGAACACCAGGAGAAGACAACACTAATAAACGATAAATAATAGTTTCAGGAAGATTTAATATTTTCATAAATCTACCGGAATTCTATGACAAAGTACTAGAGATTATTTAGGAAAGATGGATAGGTGGACTGAATTTTCCCGGACTGCATAAAAGCATTCAACAAAGTAACACACCAGAGTTGAAGAAACAGGTTTGATTAATAGGAAATGCACTACAACGGATCAAGGACTACCTGAAGCAAAGACGAGTGATGGTTAGGAAAGAAGTATGTGAACAAAAGTGACGAGTTGGGTACTAAAATAATAGTAATTCAAACCATACTTTTTCTAATACATGTAAATAACATGCCAGAGGAATTAACTTCATACATATTAATGTTCGTAGAGGTGAAGAGGTATACAAACAGAGGTAGACATGGACGGATTCCAGAGAACGTGGACACACTGCAAGAGTGGTCAGATAAACTAGCTACTGGACTTCAGCACAGCGAGTGTAAAGTTATGACCATAAAGGAAAATAAGAGAAAACTAATCACTAAACAAACCTGAGAGGGAAAAAAACTGAAGACCACAACAAAGTAGTATTTAGGAGTGCGCCTAATACCCAGTATATCACCAGAGGAACACTAACAGAATAACTGACGGCTTAATTAAGCGAGGCCAGTGAGCTTTGTAACTGCCTTTAGAAACTTCAACAAAAGAGTTATTTAGGGACCTATACACATAGTATGTCAAGCCCATTGTGTGCAGCATCGACGTGGAAGAAACAGCTGGTCAAGCACGTCAAATAGATAGAAAAGAGCCACAGATCTGCTGCCACAACAGTTCCCGAGATGAGATGACTGCACTAATGAGAGACAACGTGCATCTGCTACCTTACAAGACCGGAGAGCATCCGACGATATAATTAAGACTTACAAAATACATAAGAGGCACTGACAAGGCGGACAGGGAAATATTACCTTAAAACATTATTGTATATTCGTAGGGAAGCTATAAACTTATGAAAGCCATAAATAGCCTGGGGAATTTGAGATAATCAGGTTTTATCCACATCAAGGTACTTCTCTTGATGTGAGGTGGGTGGGTACAACAAGGGTGAGTGAGCCAAGCCAAGGCTGTCTTGCACCTGGTACATAACTAGAAGTGTGACCAAGGCTTTTGCACAATCATACAACAAAGTGATTCAACCAAGCTGTGTTGATGGTACAAAAAGGTGAGCAAGCAGGCTGTATGCACCTGGTATGAACATAACCTCATGAAGTGTTGACCAAGCTTAAGCAATCAACTCAGTTATTTCACTAATGGTTATGATAAGTAAATATAGGTTAATTTAAGTTAGGTTAACTTAAATACTTATCTACTCCGTGGTGCTTAGATCATGACAGGATGTGATGCATTGATCTGCACCCCCCAGAGTTTGACAGGATGGTGATGGGATGGCCAGTCCCGCACCCACATAGAAGACACGGAGGGGGGAGCTGCAAAGAGACGAAGAAAGTAAAAGAAAAAGGTAAAAAAGAAGGAAAAAGGAGACGAAAGAAGAAAGTTCAACATAAGAAGGAAAATATGATGGAATAGGAGGCGGCAACAGTATGAGAGTGAAGATGAGCCTGTGCGGGTGCGGTGACTTGCTGAGGCATGTGACAACTTAACAACCCGTCATGAAGATGATTAAGTCCTCCCCCCTTACCCACAATCTCCTCCCCCCTTAACACACAACTTATATTATTCTTACATATTCCTTCTGCTCACTGGCCTTGTCTCTCGTCTCCTTTCTCAAGTAACTTTCAGGCTGATACGTTACATTTAAGATGCTCCTCGCTGCTGATCTCCCTCCAACCCTCCCTCAAGTAACCCTCTTCTTCCAACCCTCCCTCAAGTAACCTCTCTTCTTTCCAACCCTCCCTCAAGTAACCTCTCTTTTTCAACCCTCCCTCAAGTAACCTCTCTTCTTTCAACCCTCCCTCAAGTAACCTCTCTTCTTTCAACCCTCCCTCAAGTAACTCTCTTCTTTCAACCCTCCCTCAAGTAACCTCTCTTCTTTCAACCCTCCCTCAAGTAACTCTCTTCTTCAACCTCCCTCAAGTAACCTCTCTTCTTCAACCCTCCCTCAAGTAACCTCTCTTCTTTCAACCCTCCCTCAAGTAACTCTCTTCTTTCAACCCTCCCTCAAGTAACCTCTCTTCTTTCAACCCTCCCTCAAGTAACCTCTCTTCTTTCAACCCTCCCTCAAGTAACCTCTCTTCTTTCAACCCTCCCTCAAGTAACCTCTCTTCTTTCAACCCTCCCTCAAGTAACCTCTCTTCTTTCAACCCTCCCTCAAGTAACCTCTCTTCTTTCAACCCTCCCCAAGTAACCTCTCTTCTTTCAACCCTCCCTCAAGTAACCTCTCTTCTTTCAACCCTCCCTCAAGTAACCTCTCTTCTTTCAACCCTCCCTCAAGTAACCTCTCTTCTTTCAACCCTCCCTCAAGTAACCTCTCTTCTTTCAACCCTCCTCAAGTAACCTCTCTTTCATCAGACCCTTCACCTCAAGTAACCTCTCTTCTTTCAACCTCCCTCAAGTAACCTCTCTTCTTTCAACCCTCCCTCAAGTAACTCTCTTCTTTCAACCCTCCCTCAAGTAACCTCTCTTCTTTCAACCCTCCCTCAAGTAACCTCTCTTCTTTCAACCCTCCCTCAAGTAACCTCTCTTCTTTCAACCCTCCCTCAAGTAACCTCTCTTCTTTCAACCCTCCCTCAAGTAACCTCTCTTCTTTCAACCCTCCCTCAAGTAACTCTCTTCTTTCAACCCTCCCTCAAGTAACCTCTCTTCTTTCAACCCTCCCTCAAGTAACCTCTCTTCTTTCAACCCTCCCTCAAGTAACCTCTCTTCTTTCAACCCTCCCTCAAGTAACCTCTCTTCTTTCAACCCTCTCCTCAAGTAACCTCTCTTCTTTCAACCCTCCCTCAAGTAACTCTCTTCTTTCAACCCTCCCTCAAGTAACCTCTCTTCTTTCAACCCTCCCTCAAGTAACCTCTTCTTTCAACCCTCCCTCAAGTAACTCTCTTCTTTCAACCCTCCCTCAAGTAACCTCTCTTCTTTCAACCTCCCTCAAGTAACCTCTCTTCTTTCAACCCTCCCTCAAGTAACCTCTCTTCTTTCAACCCTCCCTCAAGTAACCTCTTCTTTCAACCCTCCCTCAAGTAACCTCTCTTCTTTCAACCCTCCCTCAAGTAATCTCTCTTCTTTCAACCCTCCCTCAAGTAACCTCTCTTCTTTCAACCCTCCCTCAAGTAACCTCTCTTCTTTCAACCCTCCCTCAAGTAACCTCTCTTCTTTCAACCCTCCCTCAAGTAATCTCTCCTCCCTCCAGTCACTTTCATACTGGTCACAAGCTACTGCTGTGGCAAGAGCCATCAGTGAACCATCACTAGTCTCTTCACATACCAACTAGTGTGGTCATAGAGAGCAACCTCTAGGCAAATTACTACAGGTATACTGAAGAAAACCAGTAGTTGAGGATGGTCTCGCTGCTGGCCTCCCTGCAGATCTCCCTGAAGTAACCTCCTCGAGTGACTTTCACAGGATACGTTAGGTTCAAGAGCCTCCACGGTGTTTGTCTCCCTCCTGCTCCTCCCTGGGGCCAGAGACCAGAGGAAACTTGCTGCTCCAATACCCTGACGTAACCTTTACCTAAGAGGCTTTACCGCTAATCCTGCCTTGTAGTAAGATCATGTAACATTCCTCCTCTTGCTTTACTTCCTTCCCTTAACAATTCACATTACATCCACTTCCCCTCCCTCCCCTCTCTCTCTCTCTCTCCCCACTCTCTCCCACACTCTCACTCCCTCCCACTATCACTCTCTCCCACTATCACTCACTCTCCCACTACCCCACTACTCTCTCTCCCTAGCTCTACCCACTCTCTCTCTCTCCCTCCCACTCTACCCCACTCTCTCTCTCTCTTCTCTCTTCTACCCCCTCTCTTCCACTCTACCCCACTCTCTCCCCTCTCCCCTCTCCTCTCCTCTCTCTCTCCCACTCTCCTCCTCCTCTCCCTCTTCTCTCCCACTCTCTCCCCTCTCTCTCCACTCTCTCTCCCACTATCACTCACTCTACCCACTCTACCCCTCCTCTCCCTCTACCCCACTCCTCCACTCTCACTCTCTCCACTCTACCCCCTCTCTCTCCACTCTACCCCTCTCTCCCTCTACCCACTCTCTCCACTCCCACTCTCTCCCACTACCCCTCTCTCTCCCACTCTACCCCACTCTCTCTCCCACTCTACCCCTCTCTCTTCCACTCTACCCCACTCTCTCTCCCACTCTACCCCACTCTCTCTCCCACTCTACCCCACTCTCTCTCCCACTCTACCCCACTCTCTCTCCCACTCTACCCCACTCTCTCTCTGCTTGTTTTCTAGCTGTGCTTGTGTCCGTATATGCCTGTGTATGAGTGTGTGTGAAGGATGGGAGAAAGGGAAGGCTGAGTGTGTGTGAAGGATGGGAGAAAGGGAAGGCTGGGCTCGCAAAGTTGAACTAACAGAGGTGTGTTTGAGGAGGTTGTGGCTTTCTGGTTGAGGACTAATCCTGTAATTATGCTCACCTATTTGTGGTGCAGAGGTTGAGCTTCAGCTCCTGGCCCTACCTCTAAAAACTGCCTCCTACTGCTTACCTGGAGTTTACTTGGAGAGAGTTCCGGGGGTCAACGCCCCCGCGGCCCGGTCTGTGACCAGGCCTCATGGTGGATCAGAGCCTGATCAACCAGGCTGTTACTGCTGGCCGCACGCAGTCCGACGTACGAACCACAGCCCGGCTGGTCAGGTACCGACTTTAGGTGCCTGTCCAGTGATTGCTTGAAGACAGCTAGGGGGTCTATTGGTAATCCCCCTTATGTACGCTGGGAGGCAGTTGAACAGTCTTGGGCCCCTGACACTTATTGTGTTGTCTCTCAACGTGCTAGTGGCACCCCTGCTTTTCATTGGGGGGATGTTGCATCGTCTGCCTAGTCTGTAATATTGTTTTTCTTAAAACTGGTATAGATCCTGCCTCTACCCGGTCTTTGGCAAGTCATTCCACTTTCTGACTTATCTGAGGCTGAAGAAATAGTTCCTGATATACCTGTGACTCATCTGTATTTCAAATTTCCGACTGTGCCCTAGTGTACCCGTCTCCTGCCGCTCTTAACAATTCTGTCCTAGTCCAACCTATCAATTCCTCTATGGAGGTTATATGTCGTTATCATATCTTCCTTGGTCCTTCTATGCTCTGATATCATCAGGTTTAGCTCCTAGTCTCTTATTATACCTCAACTCTCTGAGACTAGTCTTGCTGCAACCCTTTACACTTTTTCCAGTTTCTTGACATGCTTGATCAGGGGGTTGCATGTGGTATTGCACACTTCAAGATGGGTTCTGACATGTGTCGTATATCGTGTCGTGAATGACTAAACATTCCTAAAATATTATCACAGATTTGTCCATTGCACATACATTTCAGAGATTATTCGGTTGACGTGTCTCAGGCTATGTTCGCTACTACGCTCATATCGAGGTCATTCCTTGAGTCAGGTTAGTAGCCTTTGTCCACGAGTCTGTACTAAGTTTCTGGTTTTCTTTGCACTTCTCCAATTTTCAAATTCTTGCACTTGCTGTGGTTGAATTCCAATAACCATTCGTCAAAATTCTGTAGTTTGTCCAGATTCGTTTAAAGATTTTCTTTGTCTTCTCCGGCATATACATTTTTTTTTTCTAATTAGTTTCACATCTGCGAACAGGGATATATCAGGCTGTCTTTCCAGCCAAGTCTTTCACGCACACCTGAAACAGTACCCGTCCCAGTACTGATCCTTGTGGAACCTCGCTTGTTACACTTGTCCATTCCAATGTTTCCGTCCGTCCGTCCGACACACACAGACACAGCTAGAACACCTAAATATTTTTCTCATTCTGTTTGACTTGAGATCTACATTATTTAGGTTATGAGTACCATGTTTTTTTTCTCAGGATTAGAACCCTGGCATTTGTCCACATTCAACTGCATCTACCACTTCTGCAATCACTGCATCAACCTAGTATCCTCATCAGAATTTAACAGCTTATTTTAGTGTCATTGGCAAATTTGCTTATGTCGTTATTTATTCCCGCATCTATATCATTATGTATATTGTAAACAACAAATGGCCCAATACCGACTCCTGTGGAACACCGCTTGTGAGGCTTCCGTATTCTGATTTCTTCCCATTTATGAAAAAAAAAAAGAATGTTGCTTACCAGTCAACAAAAATTTCCCTTCTCATTCCATGTGCCGCTTTCAAGAGTCTCCGGTGTGGAACTCGACCAAAGGCCTTACTGAAGTCCATATACACAATAGTGTATTCATTATCACAAGATGCTGCATCAAATACCTTTGCGAGAAAAATTAAATCCGCAAGTCAAGAATGTGCCTTTGAAAACGAGACTGATCAGTTTATTTCAAGGTGGATTTTGATTGCTTCTGCAATTACTGACTATCGACCTTCCCACGATGGAGGTTAGGTTGATTGGTCTGTAATTCGAATCTGAGTACATATGTCCGCTTTGTAAAAATGGGTATTACACTTGCCATTTTCAACTGTGCTACATGTAAGTATTCATGCATGCATACATACACACTATACGAACATAAATACACCATAAATACATACATACACAACAAGCTAAGTGTCTAATCGACAAGTGTATGACAAAATAGTAACACACACAAACACACACCCATCTACTACCTGTGTGCGTATCAACTTGACAATTCCTCTCGTTACCATGATCACACACTTGCACTAACCACTCAGAACTTAGGGAAGACGTGGAACAAATATCAGTGGTGACGTTTAGCCACCACTGAGCTCCTGGCAGTAAGTCAATAAACATCTTACACAAGGTAAATATGATCACCTTAACCTACCCTAGATGCCAGGAATTAATGTATGGAAAGGTAGACAGTGGACGACCTCAGTCTACACCAGGGGAAAGATAGACATTAGACGATCTTAGTCTACACCGAGGCTATCTTCTGAGTACTACTGCTAACCTGGTTACTTTAACTTCTTTCTAGTTGGTTAAGATACTACGTATTAAGATCAGCACCATTACCCAACTTACTGGTAACCTCTTCCCCCACACAAACAACACACCAGGGAGACGGAACCCAGGGAATGGGATGACAGGGTGAGGGATGGGAAAGGAGATGGCAAGAGAGGTAAGGAGAGGTTGAAAGAGGGGAAAAGAACAAGGAGGGAGAGGATGGAAAGAGAAGAGAGAGTTTTTAGGAAGCGAAGATACGAAGAAGAGAAAGAGAAGAGTTTTTAGGCAGCGGGGATACGAAGGAGTAGCGTGGGGGGAGCAGAGCTGGGGAGAAGTGTGGAGAAGAAGCCCAGCGTAAAGCACACACTGTATCAAGATTCTGAATTCCCCAACCCTCCTACCCCCCAATAACAATACCTTCGCTCCTTCTCAATCCCCTACTCCCAGTACCTAACCATCTCCATCCCCAGTAATCCCTTCACCTCCCCACCATATAAAGTGGTACAACTATCCCCCTCCATGGGTACTCCTTGACCCCCTCCATGGGTACTCCTTGACCCCCTCCATGGGTACTCCTTGACCCCCCTCCATGGGTACTCCTTGACCCCCCTCCATGGGTACTCCTTGACCCCCTCCATGGGTACTCCTTGACCCCTCACACCAATGTTAAGACTGACCTCATTCCTCCATGTCAACTCTTCTTCATTTATCATATCACTTACTTCTCTCTCTCTCACATTTCGCCTCTACCCTACGTAAATCTTTTGTTTTATAGCACACTGTACTCTTGGTCTCCACCTCCCATGTACACATTCTCAAGTCTCCACCACCTACCATGTACACATTCTCAAGTCTCCACCACCTACCATGTACACATTCTCAAGTCTCCACCACCTCCCATGTACACATTCTCAAGTCTCCACCACCTCCCATGTACACATTCTCAAGTCTCCACCACCTACCATGTACACATTCTCAAGTCTCCACCACCTACCATGTACACATTCTCAAGTCTCCACCACCTACCATGTACACATTCTCAAGTCTCCACCACCTACCATGTACACATTCTCAAGTCTCCACCATGTACACATTCTCAAGTTTCCACCACCTCCCATGTACACATTCAAGTTTCCTCGCCACCTTCCATAATTTACAACTGTAGGCTACAAAGCCCGCCACAAAACATCAACTCTTGCCCTACACAAGACACACTAACATTAAAAGTTTGAAGCCGATCAGAAGAGGAATTAAACAATTATCACACAGAATCCAACAATTCAAAGTACATTAATTCTGGACTGAACACATCGACTCCATGCTGAGGGACTGATTACCTCAAACTACTACTCATCTTCCCCCGTTTCTTTGCACTGGCCTGAAGAAGCCACTGGTTGACGAAACATTTCCAGAATAAAGATTCCCAAGTGTTGCACAAGTGTCAGTCCGCTCTGGAGGACACTGGAGGACAAAAGAATCCTGGGTGGTATCCAGCGAGTTAACATGTACACCATCTCACTCTGCCTGATCACCTTGTTAACACGTACACCATCTCACTCTGCCTGATCACCTTGTTAACATATTGGAAGCAGTAGACGATGTAATAATGATGGCCCCACTGGGAAGATACTAGACAAGAAGAGTACTGGTACTGGACATGAAGAATACATAACATCACTGGTACTGGACATGGAGAGTACATACATCACTAGTACTGGACATGGAGAGTACATACATCACTGGTACTGGACATGGAGAGTACATACATCACTAGTACTGGACATGGAGAGTACATACATCACTAGTACTGGACATGGAGAGTACATACATCACTAGTACTGGACATGGAGAGTACATACATCACTAGTACTGGACATGGAGAGTACATACATCATTAGTACTGACATGGAGAGTACATACATCACTAGTACTGACATGGAAGTACATACATCACTAGTACTGGACATGGAGAGTACATCACACTAGTACTGACATGGAGAGTACATACATCACTAGTACTGACATGGAGAGTACATACATCACTAGTACTGGACATGGAGAGTACATACATTACTAGTACTGGACATGGAGAGTACATACATCATTAGTACTGGACATGGAGAGTACATACATCACTAGTACTGACATGGAAGTACACATCACTAGTACTGGACATGGAGAGTACATACATCACTAGTACTGGACATGGAGAGTACATACATCACTAGTACTGGACATGGTGGAGAGTACATACATCACTAGTACTGGACATGGAGAGTACATACATCATTAGTACTGGACATGGAAGTACATACATCACTAGTACTGGACATGGAGAGTACATAACATCACTGGTACTGAGCATGGAGAGTACATACATCATTAGTACTGGACATGGAGAGTACATACATCATTAGTACTGGACATGGAGAGTACATACATCACTAGTACTGGACATGGAGAGTACATACATCACTAGTACTGGACATGGAGAGTACATACATCATTAGTACTGGACATGGAGAGTACATACATCACTAGTACTGGACATGGAGAGTACATAACATCACTGGTACTGAGCATGGAGAGTACATGCATCACTAGTACTGGACATGGAGAGTACATACATCATTAGTACTGGACATGGAGAGTACATACATCACTAGTACTGGACATGGAGAGTACATACATCACTAGTACTGACATGGAGAGTACATACATCACTGGTACTGGACATGGAGAGTACATACATCACTAGTACTGGACATGAAGAATACATAACATCACTGGTACTGAGCATGGAGAGTACATACATCACTAGTACTGGACATGGAGAGTACATACATCACTAGTACTGGACATGGAGAGTACATACATCACTAGTACTGGACATGGAGAGTACATACATCACTAGTACTGGACATGGAGAGTACATACATCACTAGTACTGGACATGGAGAGTAAATACATCACTAGTACTGGACATGGAGAGTACATACATCACTAGTACTGGGCATGGAGAGTATATACATCACTAGTACTGGGCATGGAGGTACTTAGTACTGACATGGAGTACATACATCATAGTACTGGACATGGAGAGTACATACATCACTAGTACTGACATGGAGAGTACATACATCACTAGTACTGGACATGGGAGTATACATCACTAGTACTGACATGGATACATCATCACTAGTACTGACATGGAGAGTACATACATCACTAGTACTGGACATGGAGAGTACATACATCACTAGTACTGGACATGGAGAGTACATACATCACTAGTACTGGACATGATTAACTTCCATAATTTTGCTATGAAAACATGACTGTCAAAACACAAAGAGCGAATAAATTGTCAATTCATACACATTTGCATTTTTATTATTCATTAGCCGAATTTTCAAAGTTTTTTAATTGGACAAACTGGTTAATGTTTGGCTTGCCCAATGAAGAGCGACAACCCCTCTTAACGACCCTCCCCTCTCTTAAACCCTCCCCTCTCTTAACGACCCCTTCCCATCCCCAGGCTGGGCGTGAATACAACCATTTGACTGAGCATCTTTACAATGACTCAGTGTATCATAAGCTTTGATTAAAAAATATAAAGAGTAGTATAATGTATCAGGTTGGTCTCCAACAACCATATCCAGGGACGTTACTACCGTCCTGCCATGACTGATGAGTGCAACAATGTTAAGACCGCTGGTCTTTTCTGTTTAATGAACATGCATGATGGCAGGTAAATGTTACAGCCTCATACTTACACTCCGTATACATTTACTTGGTTAATAGTTCTTATTTATGTAAGTGTGTGAGATTGATGGAAGACAGAGCCTGGAGGACGATGATCCCCAGAGTCAGTAAGACTGTGTGAGATTGATGGGAGACCAAGCCTGGAGGACGATGATCCCCAGAGTCAGTAAGACTGTGTGAGATTGATGGGAGACAGAGCCTGGAGGACGATGATCCCCAGAGTCAGTAAGACTGAGAGACTGATGGGAGACAAAGCCTGGAGGACGATGATCCCTAGAGTCAGTAAGACTGTGTGAGATTGATGGGAGACCGAGCCTGGAGGACGATGATCCCTAGAGTCATAAAGACTGAGAGACTGATGGGAGACAAAGCCTGGAGGACGATGATCCCCAGAGTCAGTAAGACTGTGAGATTGATGGGAGACAGAGCCTGGAGGACGATGATCCCCAGAGTCAGTAAGAGATCCTGAGAAGTTTTTTGAATGGATGTCAACTGTGTTTATTGTATGCCTAGTCTCTACCACCCTTCTACCTCTTTCCTCCCACCATCTTTCCCTAGGATACTCTCTTCAGTCGCTACTCCTAACTTTTTCCACTACTACTAGTAACTTCTACGTGAAGGCGCTCCCTTCGTTCACTGCAGTTACTTCCAGGTGTTGAACAAGTGAATATGTTCAACTTTAGTTTTTGCTCAACACGCCGTGAATATATATTCAATTTGTAGTAAATTTTCTTTAGACTTGAGTTCATGTATGTTTAAATTTCGTTTATTTTGGTTCAACGTGTTCAGCTGCAGAGCCTTTTGTCCGACTTGCTCCAGCTGTGTAAACTTCAAAGTTCAACTTAAGTAACTCTCAACTCACCTATGTTACCTGCACCCTTTACCACTTGTGACCCACACCAATATTACTTTGCCCTACAATAACACTTTACTTCACCCCCACCTTATTCTAACATACACTAACACTCCACAACACACTATACGAACTAACACCCCACCCCAACTCTCACTGCACTCCACCACACAAACCTTCCCAATACCAACACTCCACCTCACAAACCTTCCCAATACCAACACTCCACCACACAAACCTTCCCAATACCAACACTCCACCTCACAAACCTTCCCAATACCAACACTCCACCACACAAACCTTCCCAATACCAACACTCCACCACACAAACCTTCCCAATACCAACACTCCACCCACAACCTTCCCAATCCAACACTCCACCACAATAACCTTCCCAATCCAACACTCACCACACAAACCTTCCCAATACAACACTCCACCACAAACCTTCCCAATACCAACACTCCCACACAAACCTTCCCAATACCAACACTCCACCACACAAACCTTCCCAATACCAACACTCCACCCACAAACCTTCCCAATACCAACACTCCACCACACAAACCTTCCCAATACCAACACTCCACCACACAAACCTTCCCAATACCAACACTCCACCACACAAACCTTCCCAATACCAACACTCCACCACACAAACCTTCCCAATACCAACACTCCACCACACAAACCTTCCCAATACCAACACTCCACCACACAAACCTTCCCAATACCAACACTCCACCTCAAATTTTGAACCAAGCAACACCAATCACCCCCCCACACACACACACACAATCTCACACTCCCATATCAACACACTTTACTCCATATCCCTTCAGTAATACTATATCCTAAACTCTCACACAAGTATCCTACCCTATCCCCCCATCCTACACAAACACTATCCTACATTCAACTCCACAACATCCACACCCTATCCAACACCAACGATCTCCAGTCACCACACAACAAAAGAACATCACAAGAAGATCCAATACTTCTCAAAACACCAGCATATTTTCCTCTACACCACGTACACAATACCCACCCCATCATACCCACTGTCATCATCATCATCATCATCATTATCATCTTCCAATGTGGTACACCATTCCCCAGTCACGTTCTCTCCGCCACCAGCTGCCTCAACCACAGCATAGAGACCCCACATTTCAGGTGGCCATTTTTCAATTTAGGTTATCTTGCCTACATGAAGTGGCATCCAGCGATACCGCCTTCACCATGTTACCATTCTGATTATATTACGTGACTGAGTCGACACTGTCTTTACGACCATAACATACATTATATTACGTGACTATGATGACACTGCATTGCATTTCTCTATCTTTCATTCTTTTTTAATCATTATTATAGGCAAAATAATGAGGTTTTTTTTTTTTTGCAAATGCATTTAAGAGCGTACACTCAAAACTTGAATAGCAGCACGTACTATGAAGGCCTCTTGAGTGTTATTCAAGCTTAGATGTACTTTCAATTGCATTTACAAAAATCGTACTATATAGACGAGCTTTGTGAAAGCTGTGCGATATTATGTACGCACTGTGTACGTAGATAACTGTGTACACACCTCTGGGTACGTATGTACGTACTTAAGCACGTAGATACCTTACTGTGCACGAACAGCTGGGCATGCACGTGCCTACCTACGTGAGCCCGGGCACAGCAAGCGACCTACGAGGGTTAACAATATACGCCCACTCAAAATGACGGAGTATGAGGAGGTAATCTGACCAAATTGTTCTTGTTAAGTGTGCTAGTTTGGTCAAGAAAACTGATCTGAGTTGAAGGGACTCTGGGTGGCGCTGATATTACCCGTGACGTGACTCATATTACTCATGTAATATCACCCACGTGTATATCACTCATGCCTGATATTACCCGTGACGCGACTGATATTACCACCGTGACGCGACTGATATTACCACCGTGACGCGACTGATATTACCACCGTGACGCGACTGATATTACCACCGTGACGCGACTGATATTACCCCTGATGTGACATATCAATGATATGAGTGATATTACTCACAACATGACTGATACTACCTTTGTCGATCACAGGTAATGTGACGTGATAATTACCCGTAATATGACTAATATCGCTAGTGACACGAGCGATATTACTCGTGACATAACTGATATTACCTGAGGTGCGAGTGATATTACATCACACATCACAACACTACTACATAGCACCAGTCACCACACATCACAACACCACTGCTACATAGCACCAGTCACTACACATCACAACACTACTACATAGCACCACACATCACAACACCACTGCTACATAGCACCAGTCACCACACATCACAACACCACTGCTACATAGCACCAGTCACCACACATCACCACTGCTACATAGCACCAGTCACCACACATCACAACTACATAGCACCAGTCACCACACATCACCACTGCTACATAGCACCAGTCACCACACATCACAACACTACTACATAGGACCAGTCACCACACATCACCACTGCTACATAGCACCAGTCACCACACATCACAACACCACTGCTACATAGCACCAGTCACCACACATCACAACACTACTACATAGCACCAGTCACCACACATCACCACTGCTACATAGCACCAGTCACCACACATCACAACACCACTGCTACATAGCACCAGTCACTACACATCACAACACTACTACATAGCACCAGTCACCACACATCACCACTGCTACATAGCACCAGTCACCACACATCACAACACTACTACATAGGACCAGTCACCACACATCACCACTGCTACATAGCACCAGTCACCACACATCACAACACCACTGCTACATAGCACCAGTCACCACACATCACAACACTACTACATAGCACCAGTCACCACACATCACAACACTACTACATAGCACCAGTCACCACACATCACCACTGCTACATAGCACCAGTCACCACACATCACAACACCACTGCTACATAGCACCAGTCACCACACATCACAACACTACTACATAGCACCAGTCACCACACATCACAACACTACTACATAGCACCAGTCACCACACATCACAACACCACTGCTACATAGCACCAGTCACCACACATCACAACTACATAGCACCAGTCACCACACATCACAACACCACTGCTACATAGCACCAGTCACCACACATCACAACTACATAGCACCAGTCACCACACATCACAACACCACTGCTACATAGCACCAGTCACCACACATCACAACACTACTACTACATAGCACCAGTCACCACACATCACATCACAACTACATAGCACCAGTCACCACACATCACCACTGCTACATAGCACCAGTCACCACCACACATTAACACCACTGCCACGAAACAGTTGCGCCTAGAATTATTATTGTTGTTGACAAACGTCAATCACATGCCTGACAAGTGTATATCCTTGTTTGTCACCGATGCCAAGCCAGTGAGTTAAATACCAGGCCAGCCAGGGAAGGGCTACAAGAGACAAGGAACGATAGGCCTGGTGTAAGGTTTATCAGGACTCAGGGCAAGTGTTTCCTGATGCGGGTCTGAGTCATATGATGATCCGCAGCTGGAATTTTTGGTCATTTGACTGAGGCCTTCAGCTGGCGTACCGGTCCCCCCCCCCCCTTTAAAAATCATGGTTATGATTATAATTATTATAGGACTGGTGTGTAAAACAATTTTGCCAGTCATGTGTGCGGCCATGATAATCAACGAAAGAAAAATCATACATGTAAGAGACTACATAGGAAAGAGGCTACAGATCTCAGACAGTATAAAATATAATCTGAGTAAGCATAACATCAAGTGTCTCAGAGGAATCATACTGGCGAATAATAATTACTGGTAAGTACGTCTGATGAACTTAAGCACGTGAAGAGTAATGCAGGACCTTGTATTGATCTATCATAAGAGTACATCTTAGCAAGCATGGAACCCTCTGCCTCATGACGTTTGTCAAGAAACTAGACGAAGGTCAAAGTTGGCTAGTCCCCGAGCTGGGAGATTGATGTATGAGGTAATACTAAAGGTTCACGAGACTAAACGATATGAGAAGCAAGGGTGACATGATCACGAATTACATGCTGCACGGAGGTGCCTTCATGCTGGTGAAGAGCTCTTGATCTCAAGAATTGAAACTTCCCTCGTCTTCCTCAAGTCAAAACTAATTACCTCCTACTGCACAGGAGCAGTATGACTAGGTGGTGGTTTAGCGCCGTGATTATGGGGGTGCACGAAGCTGGATGAGGAATGGTGAAGGTGTTGATGGATGCAACACGGATGAGGCTTCACCAGGTCACTAGTGTGATCCATGCAGTGAGAGGCAGAACAACCTGTAAACACTACCCCAGCAACCACAACAACCACAGTCCTGTAAACACTACCCCAGCAACCACAACAACCACAGTCCTGTAAACACTACCCCAGCAACCACAACAACCACAGTCCTGTAAACACTACCCCAGCAACCACAACAACCACAGTCCTGTAAACACTACCCCAGCAACCACAACAACCACAGTCCTGTAAACACTACCCCAGCAACCACAACAACCACAGTCCTGTAAACACTACCCCAGCAACCACAACAACCACAGTCCTGTAAACACTACCCCAGCAACCACAACAACCACAGTCCTGTAAACACTACCCCAGCAACCACAACAACCACAGTCCTGTAAACACTACCCCAGCAACCACAACAACCACAGTCCTGTAAACACTACCCCAGCAACCACAACAACCACAGTCCTGTAAACACTACCCCAGCAACCACAACAACCACAGTCCTGTAAACACTACCCCAGCAACCACAACAACCACAGTCCTGTAAACACTACCCCAGCAACCACAACAACCACAGTCCTGTAAACACTACCCCAGCAACCACAACAACCACAGTCCTGTAAACACTACCCCAGCAACCACAACAACCACACTACTTGACACCACCATCACACACTACTTGGTGACTACACACTTACCTGATCATACTACTGATAGTATACCACTCAAACTTGAGTACTATGTACCATTAATATTGCACACGTGGTGGTGTGCAACATCATAGCAACTTGCTACAACGTAAGACTGGCAAAACAGATGTTTTGCAAGACCTATGGGCAATAAACATATCAAAGTCTTGCTCACGTCTCTTATTCACACCAGCCTGAGCACAACACACTACAACCACCACCCCCCACAACCACCACCCCCCACAACCACCACCACCCACAACCACCACCCCCCACAACCACCACCAACCACAACCACCACCAACCACAACCACCACCCCCACAACCACCACCACCCACAACCACCACCCCCACAACCACCACCACCCACAACCACCACCCCCACAACCACCACCACCCACAACCACCACCACCCACAACCACCACCACCCACAACCACCACCCCCACAACCACCACCACCCACAACCACCACCCCACAACCACCACCAACCACAACCACCACCCCCACAACCACCACCCCCACAACCACCACCCCCACAACCACCACCACCCACAACCACCACCCCCACAACCACCACCCCCACAACCACCACCACCCACAACCACCACCACCCACAACCACCACCCCCACAACCACCCCCACAACCACCACCACCCCACCATAAATAAAATACAACAGGAAAACCAGTTAGCTGGGCGAGTTGTTGAGGTGGGAATCACGGTGCCTGCACTCTGAAGGAAGGGTGGCAATCACGGTACCTGCACTCTGAAGGAAGGGTGGGAATCACGGTACCTGCACTCTGAAGGAAGGGTGGGAATCACGGTGCCTGCACTCTGAAGGAAGGGTGGGAATCACGGTGCCTGCACTCTGAAGGAAGGGTGGGAATCACGGTGCCTGCACTCTGAAGGAAGGGTGGGAATCACGGTGCCTGCACTCTGAAGGAAGGGTGGGAATCACGGTGCCTGCACTCTGAAGGAAGGGTGGGAATCACGGTACCTGCACTCTGAAGGAAGGGTGGGAATCACGGTACCTGCACTCTGAAGGAAGGGTGGGAATCACGGTGCCTGCACTCTGAAGGAAGGGTGGGAATCACGGTGCCTGCACTCTGAAGGAAGGGTGGGAATCACGGTACCTGCACTCCGAAGGAAGGGTGGGAATCACGGTACCTGCACTCCGAAGGAAGGGTGGGAATCACGGTACCTGCACTCTGAAGGAAGGGTGGGAATCACGGTACCTGCACTCTGAAGGAAGGGTGGGAATCACGGTACCTGCACTCTGAAGGAAGGGTGGGAATCACGGTACCTGCACTCCGAAGGAAGGGTGGGAATCACAGTGCCTGCACTCCGAAGGAAGGGTGGGAATCACAGTGCCTGCACTCCGAAGGAAGGGTGGGAATCACAGTGCCTGCACTCCGAAGGAAGGGTGGGAATCACAGTGCCTGCACTCCGAAGGAAGGGTGGGAATCACAGTGCCTGCACTCCGAAGGAAGGGTGGGAATCACAGTGCCTGCACTCCGAAGGAAGGGTGGGAATCACAGTGCCTGCACTCCGAAGGAAGGGTGGGAATCACAGTGCCTGCACTCCGAAGGAAGGGTGGGAATCACAGTGCCTGCACTCCGAAGGGTGGGAATCACAGTGCCTGCACTCCGAAGGGTGGGAATCACAGTGCCTGCACTCGAAGGAAGGGTGGGAATCACAGTGCCTGCACTCCGAAGGAAGGGTGGGAATCACAGTGCCTGCACTCCGAAGGAAGGGTGGGAATCACAGTGCCTGCACTCCGAAGGAAGGGTGGGAATCACAGTGCCTGCACTCCGAAGGAAGGGTGGGAATCACAGTGCCTGCACTCCGAAGGAAGGGTGGGAATCACAGTGCCTGCACTCCGAAGGAAGGGTGGGAATCACAGTGCCTGCACTCCGAAGGAAGGGTGGGAATCACAGTGCCTGCACTCCGAAGGAAGGGTGGGAATCACAGTGCCTGCACTCCGAAGGAAGGGTGGAATCACAGTGCCTGCACTCCGAAGGAAGGGTGGGAATCACAGTGCCTGCACTCCGAAGGAAGGGTGGGAATCACAGTGCCTGCACTCCGAAGGAAGGGTGGGAATCACAGTGCCTGCACTCCGAAGGAAGGGTGGGAATCACAGTGCCTGCACTCCGAAGGAAGGGTGGAATCACAGTGCCTGCACTCCGAAGGGTGGGAATCACAGTGCCTGCACTCCGAAGGAAGGGTGGGAATCACAGTGCCTGCACTCCGAAGGAAGGGTGGGAATCACAGTGCCTGCACTCCGAAGGAAGGGTGGGAATCACAGTGCCTGCACTCCGAAGGAAGGGTGGGAATCACAGTGCCTGCACTCCGAAGGAAGGGTGGGAATCACAGTGCCTGCACTCCGAAGGAAGGGTGGGAATCACAGTGCCTGCACTCCGAAGGAAGGGTGGGAATCACAGTGCCTGCACTCCGAAGGAAGGGTGGGAATCACAGTGCCTGCACTCCGAAGGAAGGGTGGGAATCACAGTGCCTGCACTCCGAAGGAAGGGTGGGAATCACAGTGCCTGCACTCCGAAGGAAGGGTGGGATTCACAGTGCCTGCACTCCGAAGGAAGGGTGGGAATCACAGTGCCTGCACTCCGAAGGAAGGGTGGGAATCACAGTGCCTGCACTCTGAAGGAGGGGGGGATGGAATCACAGTGCCTGCACTCTGAAGGAAGGGTGGGAATCACAGTGCCTGCACTCTGAAGGAGGGGGGGATGGAATCACAGTGCCTGCACTCTGAAGGAAGGGTGGGAATCACAGTGCCTGCACTCTGAAGGAGGGGGGGATGGAATCACACTGCCTGCACTCTGAATGATGAATTACGCACACGTCTGGCAAGAAAGCTACTGCATGAATAATGAAATGTGTTTTCTTCTTAGAATCAACTTACTTTATTGGAAAACGACCATCACTCTTCACCACCACTACGACCATCAACTCTTGTATGACGACCACACCCACCACCATGAATAAAACAGCACAACTAGAGGCTCGGAAGATGTTGCAAAATACCGCCACTGAAAAGCAGGGGCTCCAGGAGTACACAACGAGAACTTAATGAGTGTAAGGGGCCAAAGACTCTTCAACACGCTCCCTCCACACGTAAGGGAAATTACGAACAAACTTGACCGTTTTCAAAAGGGATTCTAAGAAATTCCCCAGGTCTGTTCCTGATCAGCCTGGCTGTGGTTAATACGTTGGACTGCGTGAGGCTGGCACTAGAGCCTGGTTGATAAGCCTGGCAATGAAGAAGCCGGGTCCAGGACCCGGCCGCGGGGGGGAGAGGAGATGGAGGTGACCCCTAAAATTAACTGCACGTAAATAGACCATCCCCGAGAGAGAGAAAGCAAGAGGGAGCCAAAGATTGAGAGTGAAAGAGAACAAAAAGGGAGCGAGAAAGCGCCTGCGCACGTGCTTGCACGCACGCACGTGCTGGGAGGGCTAACTGACCAGGGTTTACATGACATATAAGAGGTTACAGGTGGGACTGACCGCCCTCCCTAAACGGACTAGCCTCCACATTGTCCACCTGTTAATTGGTATGGAGGAGAAGGAGGGTGTCAGGGAGGAGTGGAGGCGGTGTGAGAGGGAGGAAAGTAGTGGGGAGAGAGGGAAGACATAGTGAGAGAAGATGTAGTGGAGGGGAAGATGTAGTGGGAGGGGTACATATGGCGAGAGGGGAAGATGTGGGGGTGAGGGGGGAAGACGTGATGAGTGAGTTGGGATGGGGAAGTAAAGAAAAAAACGCAATACGCAGATGAGATGAACATTAGTGGTGGTAAGAGGGAGGAGGGAAGAGAGGGGAGGGATGGAGGGAAGAGAGGGGGAGGGATGGAGGGAAGAGAGGGGAAGGGATGGAGGGAAGAGAGGGGAGGGATGGAGGGAAGAGAGGGGGAGGGATGGAGGGAAGAGAGGGGAGGGATGGAGGGAAGAGAGGGGAGGGATGGAGGGAAGAGAGGGGGAGGGATGGAGGAAGAGGGGAGGAGGAGATAGTGAGGAAGAGAGGGAGGGATGGAGGGAAGAGGGGAGGGATGGAGGGAAGAGGGGGAGGGATGGAGGGAAGAGAGGGAGGGATGGAGGGAAGAGAGGAAGGGATGAGAGGAAGAAGGGGGGAGGGAGGAGGGAAGAGAGGGGAGGGATGGAGGGAAGAGAGGGAGAGGGATGGAGGGAAGAGAGGGGGGGGATGGAGGGAAGAGAGGGGAGGGATGGAGGGAAGAGAGGAGGGATGGAGGGAAGAGAGGGGAGGGATGGAGGGAAGAGAGGGGGAGGGATGGAGGGAAGAGAGGGGAGGGATGGAGGATACGAACTGATGGTGACGAAGGGGAACACGCTGGACTCCGAGGGACCAGTCTAGAGGGAGGGATGAACAAACAGGGTGGAGGAGCATCAAAACACAGTGGTGGAGGCAGATCAGAAACGAGGAGGAATCAAAACCACAGTGGTGAGGAGTAACAACCCACAGTGTGAGGCACATCAACAACACAGTGGTGGAGGCAGCATCAACAACACAGTGGTGGAGGCAGCATCAACAACACAGTGGTGGAGGCAGCATCAACAACACAGTGGTGGAGGCAGCATCAACAACACAGTGGTGGAGGCAGCATCAACACAGTGGTGGAGGCATCAACAACAGTGGGGGAGGCAGCATCAACAACACAGTGGGGAGGCAGCATCACACAGTGGTAAGCATCAAACAGTGGGGAGGCAACATCAACAACAGTGGAAGGAAGCACTACACAGTGGGGAGGCAGACATCAAGCAGCACAGTGGTGGAGGGAACATCAACAACAGTGGGGGATGCAGCATCAACAACACAGTGGTGGAAGCAACATCAACAAGAGTGGGGGAGGCAGCATCAACAACACAGTAGGGGGAGGAAGCATCAACATAGTAGGGGGAGGCAGCATCAACAACACAGTAAGGGGAGGTAGCATCAACAACACAGTAGGGGGAGGCAGTCTCAACTACACAGTAGGGGGAGGCAGCATCAACAACACAGTAGGGGGAGGCAGTCTCAACCCCACCATCAACAACACAGTAGGGGGAGGCAATCTCAACCCCACCATCAACAACACAGTGGGGGAGGCATAGTTGATCAGGCTAGGGATGGGTTGGCCACTACGGGAAATGGTTTAGGCAGGGCCTGGGATGGGCTTCTACCCTCCCAGCCCACACACACACAAGCACCGGAATATATACATGACAAACACTCTTATACACAAACATGCACACCAAAATGTGTACATACTCGTTACACACTGGCAAAAATGCTTACCAGAACGCCTACATGGTCACCAGAACGCCTACATGGTCACCAGAACGCCTACATGGTCACCAGAACCCCTACATGGCCCGAACACAAACAAAAACTGCCACATACACTCTCGTGCCAAGATGAACGCATCACCATGGTTACCTAACAGTCAGGGACACCAATGGAAACAAGACACACTGGCTTCCCCAATGTTAGATCTACATTAAATATAATGCAGGCGTGCCACTATCATGTGTGAACTCAAACCCGCTCGAATTTATTTTTTAGTTAATATTTAAAGCAACGGTGGGGAGGAAGATACAATTCTCGGACCCAATTATTGTAAATGTTATGGTAAACTTTGTAATGAAAATGTTACCCAACATTATTTTTCCCCCGTGCACCTGAAGATGTGTGTACACGAATCATGGTACAGGCACACCGGCCGGGAAGACGTACACCGGCCAAATGACACGTACAGGGAAGTGTTGTGTGTGTTTGAGTCCTCAGTGATGTGTGCCAGCCTATGTAGTGTTACGGGTGTATACAACAGGTGTACACAACAGGGGCATACACAGGTGATGGTATATGCCAGCTGTAATGTTACAGATGTATACAACAGGTGTTAGTGCATATTCCAGCTGTAGTGTTACAGGTTTATACAACAGGTGTATACAACATTGCTCGTGTGTATTCCAGCTTCCTACAATACCAGTTGTGTATGATTGGTATCGATGTTTGAATATGAATGTGGATTAAAGACAAGGAATGGAAAGCAGATGTTGGAAGGAAGAGGTATGGAAATAGACAAGATAAAACATGAAGTAAGGAGTAGAGTTTACCTGGATGGTAGAGAATGTGGGAGAGGTGAGGAACTAGCAAGGAGTGGTGAATTAACGTGATGCTCAATAACGTACTGGTAGTCAACACCACACCTCTGACAATCTCCCTCTCCCCTCTCTCTCTCTCTCTACGTTTATCCGCATGGCTGTGTCTACGACGCAGTCTCCGTCGTCCCCCCTACCCCCTTCTGTCTCCCCCTCTCCATAATAAAAGTGTTATTAACTCCACTACTGTGTATGTGAGGGGCCATCCTGAGATGGTAATAACCACGTACGAGTAACTCCAGTCATGCTGTAGCGAAACCTTTTAAAGGTTGTGTAGCTGGTGAAGGCAAGGTGGGAGGCGTGACGATATCCTTGCTGCCCTACTGAAGTCTCCCAGCTCAACCTGACCGATCTAATTACCTCATTTGTGAAATTCATCCCGTGTGATGGAGCATAAGAAAACACAGCTAGCTTTTCTTCCCACCTTGGGAAGACAGCGGATGTTCCCACCATGTAACTCTCAGAGGAAGAGAACCGTACAATGCGGATGTATCCAATTGCGTTAAATACAAAATAAATAAAAGCCCTCTCTCCTTTCCCTCTCTCCATCCCTTCCTCCTTCCTTCCCTCCCTCCGTCACCACATCCTCTACAATGTATCCTGGTAGGTAGATAAGGCAAAAGCCATTACCCACCTACCACTGACTTTGTTCCCAACAATATTTCCTGTTATCCAAGAGGTCGTTCGACCCCTAGGAAATGGGAGATAAGCAGATTTGATTCAAGGAAGGGGAGGGGTAGCTTCCACTCCTTAAATCAAGAGCCCTTCACCAGCGTGGAATAATAACGATGGCAAGAAACATACCTTCAGATGTGATGTGTTCCTTCACTCCATAACAAATATTTGTATACAGATGAGTTAATATTTTCAGTGTTGCAGCAGTGTAGGCACTGCAACAATCACACTGATAACAACATGTGCTACGTTGTAGTGTTTACACACACTGTTTACAGTGCTACAGTGTAGCGCTTACGGACTTTGCTATGAGACCTATACAAAACGATGTATGGATTAGGTACTTAATGGAGTTTGAAGCCTATCGACTACACGTGGGTCATTAAAGGCTGCATGTAACCCGTTCAGCACCAGTCAAGAATACATTAGTCCCTGAATGGGGGAAGATATAAACTCTCAGTGTATTTACACAGAGATATACAGCACTGTATATATTGTGATGTATGCAGGGTAAGGTAGGGTAGAGAGGTGCCAAGCGTACACTCAGACGGGTATGGAGTACTCAGACCTGAGAGATTGCTCCAACACTACCGAGCTCACTGCCTAACAGTGGATAACTGAACCAGGGTGCCCAGCTGGTGCCCATCACCCAGCGTCCACCCGCAACCCCGCGGTGCCCACCCAGAACCCCGAGACCACCCGCTACCCCGTGGTGTCAGCCTACATTTAGTGGGTATTGCTTAATCAAAGTAAAGATTATGATAGTCAGACTGGGTGTTGCCAGGCTAGTGCAGATGTGTATTATAAAACATACAATCAGGTTACAGTGTGTAATTACAATTTTGGTTTGCTAAGTAAAAACAAAACCACTATCATGCCGGGGAATTTCGGGCAGAAATTAGACTATCTCTCTCTCTCTCTCTCACTCTCCCTTCAATCTTTCCCCCCCCCCTTTATATATATATATATATAATATACTAACTGCAGCACTACTGAAACGAAAGCTTTGAAATTCCCGTAGTTGAGCCTTTAATGGAATACTTGACGATAGTCTCATTGTCCTACTGAAGTCTCCCAACTCTGACAAGATTTAACACTATGTATGTATGTATGTATGTATGATACATGCATGCATGTATACAACCAATCCTGTGTGATATAAGAGGGGGAAACATAACCAGCTTCTGATCCCACTGTGTAACTATCACATAGAACAGGGTAGCAGCATACTGCTCATGTATTCAATTTTTCTCCAGAATACAACTCCTGGTGCCCCCATTGTTCTGAGATACACACATTATACTGCACACACACACAATAATATATATATATATATATATATACATATATACAACATCAATAATATACATCATCATCATCATCACACATCACACACACACACTCACATCACTCACTACTCACCATTCACAAACAGCGAAATTATTTACAGACATTCTCTACGTCTGTATCAGAGTCCACAGTACTTTACCACGGAGCCAGACCCCAGATAAGTATGGGCGCCTAGTCGGAACTAGACGATATTTCCCCATACCCTGGGGCATATACTACATACACACTACATTATACTACACAATTATGTATCTCTATCTAACATGTAATGTGCGCCAAGAAGGAAAACAATAGTAGTCCAGTTTGGTAGCGTCTCTCACACTTAGCGGACGGAGGGTCGAGCCTCCACTACTCATCGCGCTAAATGACCCATGCGGGTTGAGCGTTTAACATACGAAAAAGAGCAAGGAAGGAAACTGCAAGATTTACATAATGAATCTACATGACGGGTCAGTCAGCAACACTCCTGACAACACGAAGGTAGAGAGAGAGAGAGAGAGAGAGAGAGAGAGAGAGAAGAGAACAGAGAAGAACAGACAGAGAGCAGAGAGAGACAGAAGACAGAAGAGAGAGAGACAGAGAGAGAGAGAGAGAGAGAGCAGAGACAGAGAGAGAGAGAGAGAGAGACAGACAGAGAGACAGACAGACAGAGAGCAGAAGAGACAGAAGAAGACAGAGAGAGACAGAGAGAGAGAGAGACAGAGAAGACAGAGAGACAGACAGACAGACAGACAGAGACACAGACAGACAGACACAGACAGACAGACACAGACAGACAGACACAACAACAACACACAACAACACACACACACACACCTTAGCTCTGGGACTAGTCGCATGTCCTACGAGGAGAGGTTAAGGGAAATCGACCTGACGAAACTAGAGGACAGGGGAGATATGGGAAGAGATGATAACGATACAAAAATACTGAGAGGAATTGACAGGGTAGATAGGGACAGATGTTTCAGAGATGGGACACTCTCATGGAGCAGGGAGAGTGTGGACCTAGTGGCGACCAGTGAAGAGGCGGGGTCAGGAGCTATGACTAGTCTCCTGCAACCACAAATAGGTAAGCACACACTGACACACACACAGTAAAACACTGGTAAAACAAATGCTTCAAACAAGTACACAACGTGATATCATGCGTCCTGTTCATCAGCTGGTCGGTACTGTATAACTAACATGAAAACAATTATTATTATTAATTATATAAAGCGTTTCAAATGTTCCGTATATCTGAATAACACTCAAATTTAATAAAAACTTTTCACAGAACACTGGATAACTTCATATGGTGGCTAAGAATGTTGTGTACAGTGCAAGGTGATACAGGTGGCTACCAGCTGGTGCTCTCATTTATAACCTCACTTGTAAGTTAATGTGTACTGTATATGTATTTTTTTAGTCCTAGCTCTATTACTCATTTAATGTGATAGTGTAAACACGTTACCAGGCTCTTGTATGCTGCACATTATGTTGTACATTATTATAGTAATGGGGAGCGCTAAACCCGTTGGGATTATACAGTGCCTGTGGGGATGGGAAGGTATTCAGGCCCAGTTTAGGGAACTGGTGCACAGATCCAGTTCTGTAGATCACGAGCCTCTCATCAGCGTCAAGGAACCTCCCTTGAGGGGCAACCTGCCGTACAATGAATCGACCCATGCAAACAATGGTGAGTACATGTACACAAAGGATGGGTTGAGTACATGTCCTGGACTGTGGGAAAACATTTGACACTGTACTCCACTAGAAATTGACTCACAAATTAGAGCATCAAGGAATACCTAACGAGCAAATGACAGAGGGTGATGGTAAGGGCACATGTTTCAGGACGGGAAAGTGTCACAAGCGGGGTTCCCCAAGCGTCAGTTCTAGAACCTTTATTTTTCTTACATAGGTAAACGATCTGCCAGAGGGAACTGACTCGTATGTCTCCTTGTTTGCTGATGATGTAAACTAATGAGAAGAACACAAACTCAAGAGGAGAGAGTCTACAGGTAAACCTGATGGAGGCTACAGGTAAACTTGAGGATAGAGGCTACAGGTAAACCTGAGGATAGAGGCTACAGGTAAACCTGAGGATAGAGGCTACAGGTAAACCTGAGGATAGAGGCTACAGGTAAACCTGAGGATAGAGGCTACAGGTAAACCTGAGGATAGAGGCTACAGGTAAACCTGAGGATAGAGGCTACAGGTAATCCTGGGGATAGACGCTACAGGTAAACCTGAGGATAGACGCTACAGGTAAACCTGAGGATAGAGGCTACAGGTAGACCTGAAGATAGAGGCTGCATGTAGACCAGGACAAACTACAAGAATGGTCAAACACGTGGTTACTGGAGTTTAACCCAAGCACGACACGTGCAAGGTCATGAACATTTAAGGTTACTGGAGTAGACTGAGCAACAAGAGACCGGAACTGACATAGATTGAGAAGCAGAAGAACAGATATCAGACCATTTCAAGGAGAAACATCTTGGAGTCAACATTACAACCAACATATTGCCAGAGGTTTACATAAATCGAATAGCATTTGTAACACATGCGAGTACAGCTAATTATAGAACTGCCTTCATAAACCTCAAGAATCCTTTAGGTCTCTACACTGAACAAGCATATACGAAAACTAGAAAAGACCCAAAAGTCTGCAACAAGATTAGTCCCAGAGCAGAAGGAATTGAGTTATGACTATTTTAGAAGAAAGGAAGATGGGGAGACATGATTATGACATAGAAGATAATCAAAAACTTTGAGAAAGCAGAGGGAGACAGACTTCTTGAAATGAGACTCACAGGGCCGAGGTCATAAATGGAAACAAGAGCTAAAGATGAGCCACAGGGATGTTAGGAAATACATTTTTAGTTTCATGGTAAATAAATGGAATGAGGTACATGAAATAGAGAAACGTAATACACAGTTTCAAGAGTAGATATTATACGGCCCACGAAGCCAGGAACCAATAATGCCGGCGACTGTGTTTTTAAGAGGCGGGACCAGGAGAGGAAACTCGACCCCCACAAACACAACTTGGTGATGACAGACACACATACACACATGCGTGGTGTGTGTGTGTGTGTGTGTGTGTGTGTGTGTGTGTGTGTGTGTGGAGAGATAGGAAGGAGCGCAATGAAGGAGAGAAAAAGCAATAAAGTGAACACAATGAAGGAAGAGAGAGAGAAAGCACTTGTAAGTAGAATGACAGCAAAAAGTTGATGATAAGAAGTATTTGTGGCACTGTGTGTAAGGTAGGAATGCAGTTGTAAACACTAGGTGGACTGTTTGTAAATGTACTGCCACTTGTTCATGGTGGCACTGTCAGTTCTTTATAGTGGCTCTCAGTTTATGGTGGCACTCAGCTGTTCATGGTGGCAAGTGTTCATTTGGTCTGCCACTTTTCATGAGTGAGCACTGTCAGTTCTTTACTGTGGTGGCATGTCAATTCAGTTACGGTGGCACTGCAGCTTTCTGTGAGGCATATCATTTGTCGATTATGGTGGCACTGTCAGCTGTTCACTGTGGTGGCAGTGTCAATTCATTACGGTGGCACTGTCAGTTTACTGTGATGGCACTATCAATTGTTGATTACGGTGGCACTATCAATTGTTGATTACGGTGGCACTGTCAATCATTGCACAGCTGTTCATTACGGTGGCAATGTCAGTTGTTCATTACGGTGGCACTGTCAGTTGTTCATTACGGTGGCACTGTCAGTTGTTCATTACGGTGGCACTGTCAGTTGTTCATTACGGTGGCACTGTCAGTTGTTCATTACGGTGGCACTGTCAGTTGCTCATTACGGTGGCACTGTCAGTTGCTCATTACGGTGGCACTGTCAGTTGCTCATTACGGTGGAACTGTCAGTTGTTCATTACGGTGGCACTGTCAGTTGTTCATTACGGTGGCACTGTCAGTTGTTCATTACGGTGGCACTATCAGTGTTATTACGTGGCATGTCGTTGCTCTACGGTGGCACTGTCAGTTGCTCATTACGGTGGCACTGTCAGTTGCTCATTACGGTGGCACTGTCAGTTGCTCATTACGGTGGCACTGTCAGTTGTTCATTACGGTGGAACTGTCAGTTGTTCATTACGGTGGAACTGTCAGTTGTTCATTACGGTGGCACTGTCAGTTGTTCATTACGGTGGCACTGTCAGTTGTTCATTACGGTGGCACTGTCAGTTGCTCATTACGGCACTGTCAGTTGTTGATGACGTCGTCGCTGGCACCACCACCACCACAGAGGTCAACACACTCACTCACTTCACTCTCATTTTCGCCAATTGTTGCTTATTTGATTCTCCCCCTCCAACACATGAATGATAGAAAGACTCTTCTTAAGAGTGTAAGAATCATCTTCACACACTGAAGCCGAGGTATGAGTGACAGCGAGAGTGGTGCATTTGCTTCAGATACATTACAAGACAGTAATGATAAGGAAGGAAGGAGGGAGGGAGGAGGGAGGGAGAGAGAGAGAGAGAGAGAGAGAGAGAGAGAGAGAGAGAGAGAGAGAGAGAGAGATAGGAGAGAGGATAGGAGAGAGACATGAGAGAGAGAAGAGGGAGACAGAGAGAGAGCGAGAGAGACAGAGAGGAAGGAGACAGAGAGGCAGAGAGAGAACAGAGAGCAGAGAGAGACAGAGAAGACAGAGAGACAAGAGACAGACAGAGAGGGCGAGAGAGAGCAGAGAGAGACAGAGGACAGAGACAGACAGAGTGGAGGGAGGAAGGCATTGCTCACAATTATGGTAGAAAGATACATGGTTCAGAAGAATCTTTTCGCCCATATAGTGGAGACCAAACACACTGTGAGGGCGAAACGATGTCTATAATAAAGATTTCCTGTGCACAGTGTATCAAGAGAGGTGTTGGGGTAGGCACGGGAAGGGAGTGGAATTTTCCTAGAATGATACACATGTATGAACCATCCCTGGTGTTGTTGATACACATGTATGAACCATTCCCTGGTGTTGTTGATACACATGTATGAACCATCCCTGGTGTTGTTGATACACATGTATGAACCATCCCTGGTGTTGTTGATACACATGTATGAACCATCCCTGGTGTTGTTGATACACATGTATGAACCATCCCTGGTGTTGTTGATACACATGTATGAACCATCCCTGTGTTGTTGATACACATGTATGAACCATTCCCTGGTGTTGTTGATACATATGTATGAACCATCCCTGGTGTTGTTGATACACATGCATGAACCATCCCTGGTGTTGTTGATACACATGTATGAACCATCCCAGGTGTTGTTGATACACATGCATGAACCATTACCTGGGTTGTTGATACACATGTATGAACCATTACCTGGTGTTGTTGATACACATGCATGAACCATCCCTGGTGTTGTTGATACACATGCATGAACCATCCTGGTGTTGTTGATACACATGCATGAACCATCCCTGGTGTTGTTGATACACATGCATGAACCATTCTCTGGTGTTGTTGATACACATGCATGAACCATTCCCTGGTGTTGTTGATACACATGCATGAACCATTACCTGGTGTTGATACACATCCATGAACCGCTTCCTGGTGTTGATACACATGCATGAACCATTCCCTGGTGTTGCTGATACACATGTATGAACCATCCCTGGTGTTCCTGATACACATGCATGAACCATCCCTGGTGTTGTTGATACACATGCATGAACCATCCCTGGTGTTGTTGATACACATGCATGAACCATCCCTGGGTTGTTGATACACATGTATGAACCATCCTGGTGTTGTTGATACACATGTATGAACCATCCTGGTGTTGTTGATACCATGTATGAACCATCCTGGTGTTCTTGATACACATGTATGAACCATCCCTGGTGTTCTTGATACACATGTATGAACCATCCCTGGTGTTCTTGATACACATGTATGAACCATCCCTGGTGTTCTTGATACACATGTATGAACCATCCCTGGTGTTCTTGATACACATGTATGAACCATCCCTGGTGTTCTTGATACACATGTATGAACCATCCCTGGTGTTCTTGATACACATGTATGAACCATCCCTGGTGTTGTTGATACACATGTATGAACCATCCCTGGTGTTGTTGATACACATGCATGAACCATCCCTGGTGTTGTTGATATACATGCATGAACCATCCCTGGTGTTGTTGATAAACATGTATGAACCATCCCTGGTGTTCCTGATACACATGTATGAACCATCCCAGGTGTTGTTGATACACATGCATGAACCATCCCTGGTGTTGTTGATACACATGCATGAACCATCCCTGGTGTTGCTGATACACATGCATGAACCATCCCTGGTGTTGTTGATACACATGTATGAACCATCCCTGTTGTTGATACACATGTATGAACCATCCCTAGTGTGGTTGATACACATGCATGAACCATTACCTGGTGTTGTTGATACACATGCATGAACCATTACCTGGTGTTGTTGATACACATGCATGAACCATCCCTGGTGTTGTTGATACACATGCATGAACCATCACTGGTGTTGTTGATACACATGCATGAACCATTACCTGGTGTTGTTGATACACATGCATGAACCATTACATGGTGTTGTTGATACACATGCATGAACCATCCCTGGTGTTGTTGATACACATGCATGAACCATTACCTGGTGTTGTTGATACACATGCATGAACCATTACCTGGTGTTGTTGATACACATGCATGAACCATTACCTGGTGTTGTTGATACACATGTATGAACCATCCCTGGTGTTGTTGATACACATGCATGAACCATCCCTGGTGTTGTTGATACACATGCATGAACCATTACCTGGTGTTGTTGATACACATGTATGAACCATTACCTGGTGTTGTTGATACACATGCATGAACCATTACCTGGTGTTGTTGATACACATGTATGAACCATTACCTGGTGTTGTTGATACACATGCATGAACCATCCCTGGTGTTCCTGATACACATGTATGAACCATCCCTGGTGTTGTTGATACACATGCATGAACCATTACCTGGTGTTGTTGATACACATGTATGAACCATTACCTGGTGTTGTTGATACACATGTATGAACCATTACCTGGTGTTGTTGATACACATGCATGAACCATTACCTGGTGTTGTTGATACACATGTATGAACCATTACCTGGTGTTGTTGATACACGTGCATGAACCATCCCTGGTGTTGTTGATACACATGAATAAACCGCTCCCTGGTGTTGTTGATTCACATGAATAAACCGCTCCCTGGTGTTGTTTATACACTTGCATGAACCGCTCCCTGGTGTTGCTGATACACATGAATGAACCGCTCCCTGGTGTTGTTTATACACTTGCATGAACCGCTCCCTTGTGTTGTTTATACACTTGCATGAACCGCTCCCTGGTGTTGCTTATACTCATGCATGAACAGCAAGTTGAAATTAAAATGTGTGTCAGTGACTTAAAGAGGGTGCAGCAGGTGTGGTCAGGAAGGTGGCTTCTTGTGTGTGTAATAACAAGAGTGGAAGCGAGAAGAACGGACATGGGATACTACCCGAGAATATAAAGGCTACATATAACATACAAAGAGATAGATCTCAGAACAAGCATCCCACCTTGCATACCACACGAGGTAAATATAAACATTCTGGGGGTAAATGAACAACTGGTTATCCTCAACTGTTTCCAGGAGAGCTTTAACCAATGTTAATTTAAAACATTATACACAACTTAGGGTTATGAGAATGTCGTGAGCCGACAAGTGGAAATAAAGACACTGCTACCAGTGTATTTCTATACACCTTACTACGTTAGGTTAGTTTTGGTGTATGCCACGCCAACATGAAGCCAGCACTTGATAAACTACATACAAAAACAATTGAAGATTTATAGGTTCACAAGGTGTTTGATACAGAAAATGAGCGAAAAATACTATGAAGAAAAATTAAAGAACTCTACCCATCAAAATAACAAAAGACGGGGTAAAAGGTAATCACATTTTGCTCGATTACTAACGTACTCAAGTTTACACACTGAGGTCCGGAATTCGAATCCCCGGTACGACTGGAAAACTTTAGGAGGTGTTTCCATAAGACACCTGCTATCCCTGTTAACTCATCCGAAAAATGGGTACCTGGGTGATAGTCGACTGATGTGGGTCGCATCCTGGGACAAAACTGACCTAATTTGCCCGAAATGCTCTGCATAACAAACGGCTTTCTATATAGTAGAATGTCATTGATGTCAGCTAGGCCTGTATACCTTGTACATGTACTTGTAGAAATAAAGATATTATTATTATGATGGTGTTTGTGATACGAGAAGAGGGAACCAGGGGACACAGATGGCAGCTAAAGACGCACAAAAATCACAGGAACGTTAGGAAGTATGTACTTTAATTTTAGGGAGGTAAGTGGAACGCAGATTAAGGTGGAGACAAACGCTAACTATAGTGTAGTTAAAGTGGGGAAGTGAACAAAGAGACTTTAGCTAGTGATTATTGTGACAAAAGAAGACAAAGAATCAGTGGTGATAATGAGACACTTAACCTGCACTGGTAAGAGCAATGGGACGGTAGTGGGAGGTATCATGTCCTGTAGTACCCGGTTTGCAAAAAGGGAGAACAATAGCAGACTTCCACAACTGTGGAAGAACTTGCGACCATATAAGATTAAAGAGTCATAAGAGGACTGCAAGAGCTGACTGATGTAAATGCTGTAGCATATGAATATGTATGCCGTCTGGCCCAGCTGCCGATGATCGGCAAGCGTAGAGTGTTGCCTCCAGTTCTTGAAGGTTAAAAGGCACATTATAAGATTCTTCTCCGAGAGAAGAAAAATCTAAGGGCTTTAACTCGCTGACAGACTTAAAAGGAACTAGGGGCATAGATGGAGCCCCTGAGAAATGCGGACCAGATGATTACCAATTTCAGTGGCAACGGCAAGAGGGTGTGCTATATCGACACCGGCAACCCGAAGAACAGGAGCCAGGTCGGGGGTGAATTTACCACTCAATTTCCGCACTTTCTTCTAGACTGCACTCATTGAGGAAGCTGAAGTGATGGTAGAAACGTAATCCCGCCAGCAAATGCATTTAGTGTCACGGATGACACGGCGAGCAATTCTCTCTTCTGCTTAAAATCAAGGAGTCTCTCTGTGGTTCTGTTGTACCTGTACCTACCCCACGCAGAGCGTTTCAAACGTACTGCCCGAGCACAAGAAGGAGACCACCAAGGCACGCACTTCTGAGAACACTTGCCCGAGGTTTGGGGTATAGAATGTGAAGCTGCAGTTAAGACGGAGGTCATGAAGAGGTGTAAAACCTCATCAATGGAGGACAAGGAAGGAGCCTCATGAAAAGCAGTTAGATGCACGTAAAGGTCCCAATTCGCCCGGTCAAATTGCCAGTGTGGGCTACGAGGAGGTGGGGAATACGAAGGAGAAGTAAGGATGATTAGAAAATGATCGCTGTCATGAAAGTCCGGGAGGACAGACCAGGTGAAGTTGAGGACAACTGAGGAAAAGCAGACAGAGATATCGATGCAAGAGAACGAATGAGTTCGAGGATCAAAATGGGTGGGAGTACCCGTATTTAAAACATGGAGGGGGAGAGAAGCAACAAAAGCCTCCAACTGAATGCTGCGTGAGTCACAGTGAGATCCCCCAGAGAAAATGGTGGGCATTAAAATCGCCAAGTAACAGAAAGGGTGGCGGTAAGGAAGAAACCAGAAAGGCAACATCTGGGATAGACAATGCCCGAGATGGAGAGAGATACAAAGAACAGAGTGTATATCACTTATTCAATTGGATATGGGCTGCAGTGTAATGTAGAGAAGAATGAACAAAGAGCTGACTGTATGGAATACCAGTGCGTATAAGAAGAGCACTTTCATTAAAGGTTCCATCGGAAAAAGGACCCGATGAATATAATAACTCATAGCCTGAGAAGGGATGGATAACAGCGGAGTGTAATTTGGGTTCTTGTAAACAAACACCAACAGGGGAAAACTGGGAGAGCAACACCTGAAGCTCACCTCGGTTACCCCTGAGGCCGCAGATATTCCACTGTAAATAAGCCATGATTTATGAAGAGAAAGATACAAGAAAACCGAAGGTAGAGGTATCTATGGACTAGTAGGGTTAGAAAAGTCCACGTGTGGAGGTAGCAGAAGACTTGTAAGCAGCGAAGGATTGGGATGCTGCGAAGGAAGGTGTGTAGACTGAAAGGAGAGAGGAGGCTGAACCGGAGATGGAGCGTTGTCCATCAACGTTCCAGTCTCCGTAATATATTCCGCGATAACTTCCAGCGAGGCCTGGTCACAGACTGGGCTGCGGGGGCGTTGACCCCTGGAATTCTCTCCAGGTAGACTCCAGGTAGCGTTTCAGAAGACAAAGATGCAGGATGTGGGACTACATTAGAGATGGAAGGAGGGGATGAGCAACAATCGGGGAGACTATGGACTGTACTAAAGTAGGGGGTGAGGAAATGGAAGAGGGAACTGTCAAAGGGGTTTGGGAGGGGACAGGAGTGGAAGCAACCTGGGAAGGGGCAGTAGAGGAAGAAATTTGGGAGGTGAAGAACCAGGCACGGAAACTGGGAAGGAAAAATGTGCAGGTTGGAGAAGGGAAGGAGGGGTGAGAGGAGAGTTTAACAAAGGGGATTTTATGGTGGACTTCTGAGGAGAAGGGCGATGAGGAGGAGGGGTGGGACGATGGCGGGTAGACATAGAACTGTGCGAGTGAGTAGAGGTAAGAACAGAATGGGGAGCCAAGGTAGGGACCTCGGAGCCTAGGACAGCAAAAGAATTCGAGACAGGGGTGACTGAGGATGGGGTGACCACAGAGGAAGCTGCAGGAGGTAGGACCCCAGAAGTGGGGGGACATTTAGCAACACGGGAATAGGAAATACGGGGAAGTCTCCCTTGAAGGCGTAAATGAGAGACAGCCATAGCATATGGGAAACCTTCCGCCTCTGAGACAGCGGATTTCATGCTCATTTAACTAAACTTGACAACGGCGAGAGTAAGATGGGTGCGCCTCACGACAATTAAGGCAAGAGGAGGTAGACTACAAGAAGGATTTGCATGGTCGTTGGCACCACAGACTCGGCATTTGGCCTGCAATATTTTGCCGGATGACCAAAACGCCAGCAGTTTCTACACTGTTGCGGTGTAGGGATCACCTTACGAACCTGTAAATGGTGTCCCGCAATATAGACCAGGGCGGAAGTTCATAGCAGTCAAATGTTAAGCAAGGATAACGTCTTCGCTTACGGCCAGGGAGGACAAGTGTCAACTTTGAGGATAGGGAGGTCTTGGAGCTCAAGCTGCTCCAGAATGTCATCACCACATGTCTGGAAATTCCGTTGGAGAATGGTGTGGGGTAAAATAACAGTACTACTACAAGAATTGAGAGAATGATGTTTGTCAATAGTGATAGGAATAGTATCTATGGTCATAAGGAGAGAAAGATCGCGAGCTTGGCCAGCATTCTGGACCGTGATGATGCGAGTGCCGCTCTTGAGAGCATGAAATGAGATATCTTTACCTACATGGCGTAGGAGAGCCTTACCAATACTATGATCGGAAAGATAGGCAGTAGGAGAAGTCGGTCTTAGAGTAAAAAACTTTGTCCATTGTTAGTGTGAAACAAAGTGTTTAAGGGGAGTGCGTGACGTGCTGGTTGTTTCTGAGATGAATGAGAATGAAGTGTCGAATCGTCATGTAAGGGTCTTGGTCATTTAGATGTGGGACCGGAGGTGGTCCGACATGGGATGGGCGAGCAATCCGAAAATTGCCGCACCATAGAGGGAGAAGCCGGAATCAAGGTCAGAGAAGAGCGAAGGTCAGACGTATCAAAAGGGCCGGTTGGAACTCCAGTACCTGAAGTAGGTGACGAACCGGCACCAGCGAGAGGTACAGAGGTATTGGAAGTGTCTAAAGAGTGGTCCGATAACAAGGCAGTGTCAGAACAGGGTGTGGTAAGAGGAAGGGGCCCAGGGGTAGTAGGTTCAAGGATTGGGTCGTCCATGGTTAGGTTACTTCTTTCTTTTTTCTTTTTTTTTTAAAGAAAATAAAAAAAAAAAAATAATATAAAAAGGGGGGAACGTGGAAGAATAGCTCCTAGGAGGAATGAAAGGGGCGTAAATCCCCCTCTGTGCCCAAAAAGACCTCAGCATCGCAAGTAGTGCAGATGCAGCATGGAACCTGTGCCATACACTACCCTTCATGCCAGTAAACCAGTAATCTGGGATAGCAACCTGACATCCACCGAGCCACCTCGGCGGACAAAAGAGAGGGCAGCTGGACACCCGCCACAAAGCATACCTCCTTCGGCCACCACCCCTGGAATCCAAAAGGTGGGCTCCAGAGATACATCCGTCGCTCGAAAGACACCCAAAGCCACCCCCCAGGAGACCGGAGAGGGATCGGGACATCCCCGGGCGATCCAGATTCCACAGCAAACTACACCACTGCCAAGAACCTCAACGGAATGGGATGGACCATGGTACCCGTCCCCCTACCTAGGAACCAGAATGCCTGTGGAGAGAATCCCACAGGCTAAAAATGGGAAGGGAATAAGGAAGGGATGAGGAGGAAAGGGAAAAAGGGAGGATGGGGAAGATGGGATAGGGAAGGGGGGATTAGGGGGTAATTAGGTTCAGTCTGAGGAAGAAGACCAAGAGGTCTAATTCCTCAGACCGATAGCCTCTTTACCACAACAGGGAGCCCCCCTTAAAGAGGTAAGAGATACATTGTTGATATAAAGATGGGATATACAGTAAATGAGGTGTGAGAGATACATGTCTAGTACATATTGTTACGTGTTTGTCATTGATTATAATGAAAAAATCTCATCCAGCTCCTCAGAGCTGGGGCGCGTGCCCAAAATACAGCAGGCATTACCCCTCTGAACAGCAGTGCTGAGTCACTGGAACAGAAAACTAGCTGCCTAGGATCCCTAGTTACCATGATGAGTATTTTGCCCAGCTCCTTAAGGAACTTAGATGCACTCTTTTCCCATGAGCCAAGGGTCTCCGAGTTTATGGGAACAAACATATAATGATGGGCAAGTTCTCCATATTTTCTAGACTTTTGGGACTCCCTGAAGCTGGCGGCTGCCCCTCCTTCCTCCCTTGTGTATTGGAGATAGGTATCAGCCAAGGTAGATGCACATGTAGTCCCACACCACCTGCTTGCCATCTGTCCAGGCTTGAAGGGCGATACCATCTGGATGCTTTTGGCTGCCATCAGATCTGCATAGCTGGGGTGGCTCCCTTACTGCTGGGCATCCGGCTATTGCGAGGCTCCTCTTAATAATGTTATTAACCTCCTCATGTCTTGCAATCTTTCCCTCGGATTTATGGATTTATGGCACACAAGACCATGTTACCCGAATCTGTCTGCTGCTTCACTGCCACAAATAAACCTGTGTTCGGCGAGAATAGGGGCGGCAAGTCGAAGGGCAACACCAATGCGGATGGTCTGTGGGTCGAAGCGTGTGCCAAGGCTGGAGTTGGGAACAGCCAACAGAAAGTCCCCTGCATGAGGAGCTCTCACTGCCAGGAGGCGGGCTCTATCCTTCCCTGACACACACTGAAGCATTGTTGAGGCTATATTCTCCACTACTGGGCCATCCCAGTGCTACTGTTTGTAGTTGTTGGGGGGAGCAGGTCAGATTATCCCAGATCATGGCTCAGTCAATGATCTTTTGGTCCTGGACTCCAATCTTGTCCCTAAGATGTTCAGGTAGAATCGCTGCTACAAGCCCTCTGGATGCAAGGCATGAAGACAGGAAAGCAGGTAGCGCAATCTAGTCTTACTGGAAGTGTAGCTTGGTCCCACTGCCCATCCTCTAGAGTAAGGTTAAGTACTTTCGTAAAACTCTGTCTCAGGATACTGTCATATTCGTGCAGTATAGGGTTATCATATGAAGGAGCACATCTTAGGAAATATGTCAACCTGGGCAGACTCAAGCACTTTGTGAGAAGGTACAAGGCATCATGGGTATCAAGATTGCCTATTCGTTGTTCCATTCTCCTCAACTCTTCCAGTTTCTTCCTGAGAATTGTGTCAATGACATCGCTTCATAATAATGTCGTGCCAAATAGGTAAAACTTGCTATTTGGGCTTAAAAAGCGACGTCGTTCTTGCCGAATAAGGCAAGCGAAAATTTGTGTATGCAATAATTTCGCAAAAAATCATTCTGAGCCTAACGAAAAAATATATTTCATTGTGTTTGTTTATTAAATTATTGTAAACTTATCTAAAATATATTTAGTGGGATTAGGCTAAATTAAATTGTGCTTGTTATAATAAGGTTAGGTAAGTTTTCTAAGGTTCTTCTGGTACAAAATTAACATAAATGAAAAATATATCTTTAAACGTATTATTTATAAATATATAAATAAATAAATAAATAAATAAAAATATATATATATATATATATATATATATATATATGTCGTGCCGATTAGGTAAAACTGGTCAATTAGCAAGAACTCATCTAAAATTAAGTCCTTTCTAAAATTTTCTCTTATACGTTTAAAGATATATTTTTTCATTTATGTTAATGTAAGAATTTATAATTTTGTACCAAGAGAAACTTTGAAAACCTACCTAACCTTATTACAGCAAGCGCAATTTAATTTAGCCTAACCCAACTAAATATATTTTAGATACGTTAACATTAATTTAATAATAAACAAACACAATGAAATATATTTTTCGTTATGTTCAGAACGATTTTAGCGAAATTTTTGCATACACAAATTTTCACTGTCTTATATGGCAGGTGAGCGTTGCTATTTAAGCCAAAATGCAAGTTTTACTAATCGGACGACATATATATATATATATATATATATATATATATATATATATATATATATATATATATGAGGGACCTTGTTAGCAATCACTGGGATAATAAATTCAGGACAACACAAGAAATTTGACTAGTTTCTCGCTCACACATGCAAATCTAATGACTTTCTTCCCGGTCCATAAAATCAATATTAAGAAGTACAAATCAGATGCAAGACGACATGGCAGAATGTCGAGAAAATTGAACGATTTGTAATATTTCTTGGATGTGATTGAGCACTGTAGTCAACAAGCCTGGCCTCGTGCCGGGCTGCCAGGGAATAACAAACGTAGAAACCAGTCACCGGTGACCGTCAACTATCAATAAAAAAAGTTATATACACTCATAGGTCAGAGTTTCGTCAGCCTTGGAGTGGTCAGAAAGTGAATGACCTGCATGAAGACGTGGAGATAGACTACCGTATACATTTTTAAGGATAGTTACGATACGACCCTCGAAGTTATACAGTGAGCCCGTTTAAAGGGCGGGACCAGAGGCTGATACTCGACTCTCGTAACCACAACTAGGCGAGCGCTCTGCGGTCCAAGACAATGGCAGTTCTTATAAAAGCATTGTCACCCAGGGTGAGTGTAGGTGTAGACACCTCCCTCCCTCCCCCTCTCTCATTTTCTCCCTAACTCCCTCCCCCCTGCCTCTCACATCTTCTCCCTCCCTAACACACACACACATTAAAATTGTATTCTTGTGTAAGCGGTGAACCTTTAAGGTTGATACAACGGCTGCATGGAGACTGGGAGGTATAGTGGTGGTGGGGTGTAGGTCCAGTCACTGCATCACCAACAATTCACCCTTACAGAGCACAACTAATAAAGTGTGCTGTCACCTTCAGTGAGATTTAATACAATGGTCATTATCATTATGGCTGTAAAGAAGACATGCACTGTCTCATACCAGCCACTCGTTGATAGCTCTAAAAATTATTTGGAAAATGAGTTTATAAATTTGAAGGAGAGGTTTGTGACCCTAGCGGGGAAGAGCACCTTAGGTGAGACGGGTTTTCCCAAGCACACAAGGGCGCTCACATTTTGTGCGTGCGTGCGTGCACGTACGTACGTATGTAATCGTCAAGCTGTGTTTCCTAGAGTTGATTCATAGCTCCTAAACCAGTTTTATTTATATCGACCGGTTTTACTGATACCTTACGTCCAGGGCCCGATCATACCTTCTCTTGAAACTTTGTCCACCATCATGAGACCGAACAAGTACTACCTACAGTCCACATATCTCGTTTGCAGCTTTAGCTGCTGTCCCTGGTTCCCTCTCATTTCAAACAGCCTGTCCCTACGCACACTACACAGTCCCATTAGTATTTCGTATATCATTAACATATCTTCCCTGGTTCTCTTCATTTCCACGATTTTTAGGTTAATTTACTTACATATCTCCTCGTAGTTCATTCCACTCAGCTTCGGGACAAGTCTTGTTGCGAACCTTTGTAATGTGTTCAGTTTCTGGACATACTTTAAGTGTGCTTCGCATGCAACTGCTGCATACTTTCCTTATATTTACAAGAAAGCGACAAATCAGAATAGGTCAAAGTGGTGACTGGTATTGAAGGTGTGTTGAGTGCAGGGATGTGGCACGCGTAAAACAAGACATCAAAGTTGATGCAATTAGCAAGTTTCGTTATAATAAATCAGAGGGAGAGACAGCATGACGGGTGGATGTGTTTGAGGGAGGAGAACAAGAGTCACCACGATATATGAAAAACCTAACATTGTTGTACATAGTGTCAAGACTGTGTACTGATATACATGGTGAGTTATTACTTATTAAAGCTTGCAGAGCTCACTAACAGCTCTATAATACGAACATTTACAAATATTCTGACTTTTTCCTACGATATATTTTCTTAGTCCAGGATGGTTAAGAGATACTTTCCCAGCAGAAGGTGGTTAAGACAGTCGTTATAAATTTTACACAGCAAAGCTCATTAACTTTACGTGCTTCGTAACAGTTAAAGAAAACAACTGATCAGTGTCTTAGGAAGTACGTACACGCGCGCACACACAGCCAGCTGTGAATTGACCCCTGCTACCATAGTGTATACACACACACACACACACACACACACACACACACACACACACACACACACGGAGAACGGAGAAAATGGACCTAGTAGCGACCAGCGAAGAGGCGGGCCAGGAGCTATGATTCGACCCCTGCAACCACAACTAGGTGAATACACACACACTTGCAACACTAACGAATTACTCGTTAACATTATTAAACAAATACGTTTCATCGCTACCAATTATATCATTAACATAAACCTCAATTTTTTTTAACCATTTTATCTTCCGATAACATCAAACTGAATCACTTTGAAAAAGTAATTATGAAAAAAATATTAATTAATTAGAGCGAGGTGATTTTTTTCCCTTGTCGAGGGTTAAAACCTGCCCACTGGGACGGGGATTTACAATGACCACGAATATAATCCACTTAATTATCACCAGTTTCATTATGTAGTGGTGTTATCAGTGTTAATGGCAGTGTGACCATAGTAACACTGCACCACTGTAGTGGTATCATTAGTGTTAATGGCAGTGTGACCATGTAGTAACACTGCACCACTGTAGTGGTATCATCAGTGTTAATGGCAGTGTGACCACATAACACTGCACCACTGTAGTGGTATCATCAGTGTTAATGGCAGTGTGACCACATAACACGCACCACTGTAGTGGTATCATCAGTGTTAATGGCAGTGTGACCACATAACACTGCACCACTGTAGTGGTATCATCAGTGTTAATGGCAGTGTGACCATGTAGTAACACTGCACCACTGTAGTGTTTTCATTAGTGTTAATAACATTAGTGTGATCACGTAGTAACACTACAACACTGTAGTGGTGTTATCATCAGTGTTAATAATAAACGTGACAGTATTGCTGTTGTCTCACTATCACCACTGTAGTAGTGTTATAACCAGTGTTAACAATAGCGTGACCCACTATCACCACTGTAGTAGTGTTATAACCAGTGTTAATAACAATAGCTTGACCCACTATCACCACTGAAGTAGTGTTATAACCAGTGTTAACAATAGCGTGACAGTGGTACTGTTGTCTATCACTTCCTACGCTTTTCTTCAATATGTGTAATAGTCTGTTTAAGTTTTTAGCCTGTCTTAAAAACATTAACTGTCTAAAATGAATACATTTAAGAACAAGCTAGTTATGTCGTCTTACGTCGACCAGCGCGACACACGTGGTGTCTGTAACACACATTCGTGAATTCTATGTAGATTTCTCACATACGGTTTGTAGCAAACTTGTCTATTTATGTTATTTAGGTCATGTTAGGAGTAATATTAAGTTTAGGTCCTGGTCGGAGTCGAGAGATAATTGATTCCTTATAAAGTACAATATTAGGTCAGGTGGGTTTTGTAGGTCAGGTGGGTTTTGTAGGTCAGGTGGGTTTTGTAGGTCAGGTGGGTTTTGTAGGCACAAGGCTGTTGTGCTTGGCGGCACATTACTCAGGTAACACTAACCGCTTGACGGCCTCTGACGTCCTGCTCAAGCAAAACATTACACACACACACATATATATATATATATATATATATATATATATATATATATATATATATATATATATATATATATATATATATATATATATATTATCCCAAAATAACAGCTTGTACAAGAGACAATAACTGCTGCGGGGTATACAAAACATGCTTACATTTTTATGTAAAATAACGTACGAGTTCAGGCCATGATCGGAACTAAATATTTACCTAAGTCAGGTTAAGTTTAGTTTGGCTAGTTAGTTAGTAGGTTAGGTTAGGTTAGTTAGATTGCCCTCTATCAATAAAAAGTAAGTAATACACCACACCATAAAATGTTTTGATGAGTGAACAGAAAACGGGGACCTATCTTGCGCATTAGAAAAATCCAAGTCGGATAACACTAAAACCATACCACGGGCGGGGTTAGAACCCGCGATCAGTCTCTCATAATGACTCTCTGACCGCGGGTTCTAGCCCCTCCCGTGGAATGGCTTGTTTGCAATCTTGTCATTGCGATTTCGTGAGTCGGATAATCACTGTTTGGGGTTCGTTATACAGTCATCCATTTGATTATCTTTGCAACAGGGAAATACTGTCTATTATTAAGACGGAGTAATGGAGGCTGAGCTGCCTAGCTAGCCTACTTTACAAATAATAGCCGAAAAGATTTCAAATAAATGTTTCAAAATAATGTACAAGCTGCCCAAAGATCGTATATTCACCACAGAAAACTCAGATCAAATAATTAATAACTTCAATGGATAAATCAGAGACTAAACCGTATCTTGTCAGCCATTGTGTTCAAATTTACAGTCACGGTTACCAAAAATCCTAAAGTAACGACTACAATGCCCGAACAGTGGTAATAAACCTAAAACACAACTTGATTTATTTAAATTATGAGTAACAAAAGTCCAAAAGTTATACTACAACTCAAAACATCACTGGTAAGGCCTCCTCATTTAAATCTGTGGTGCAGTTCTGTTTCCAGATTACAGAATGGCTATAAATACGCCAGAAAATATATAAGGGAGGATGACAAAATTAATCTCTCTTAGGAATCTTTCCCTAAGGAAAAATTGAGAGTTTGGGACCCACATTCTTCTGAAAGGCGTAGAATAAGAAGAGATACGAGTGAAGTATACAAGTGGAAGATGAAGTAAAGGGGTTACAAGTATGGCGCGGAGGAAATCAATTCAAGAACACGAAACACTGAGTTGAGGAGGATAAATATAGATTTATAAAGGATATAGGAAACAAATTACCAAGTAATCAGTGGAGGTAATAAGTTGGGTAACTTCCCGGCCAAATATGAAATGCAGAAGGGCAACACGAAAGTCCACTGATACCAGCTTCAAGAACCAAAGAATAAGGGGTAATAACAGTAACTCCAGCAGCACTAACACATCACATCAACTAGATATGGTAACCTTAACATACCTTGCAGAGGGGTGTTGCAGCAACACTGACACTCCCAGCAATCAGAATTGATAACAAAACATAATACAGAGGGGAGAGTAGCAGAAAAACATCCTGTTGCCAACATTGCCAATAGCGAGGTGTGATAACCGCAACACACCCTACACAGGGGTTTGGCACTGCCGGCACTCCCAATAACAGCAGCAATACCTGGTCGTAACCCTAGTATGTACTACCATTAATCACTTCACGTGTGAGAGACGTGAGCCACGCTCTGGCTCCAACCCTCGGACGTGAGCCACGCTCTGGCTCCAACCCTCGGACGTGAGCCACGCTCTGGCTCCAACCCTCGGACGTGAGCCACGCTCTGGCTCCAACCCTCGGACGTGAGCCACGCTCTGGCTCCAACCCTCGGACGTGAGCCACGCTCTGGCTCCAACCCTCGGACGTGAGCCACGCTCTGGCTCCAACCTCGGACGTGAGCCACGCTCTGGCTCAACCCTCGGACGTAGCCACGCTCTGGCCCAACCCTCGGACGTGAGCCACGCTCTGCTCAACCCTCGGACGGAGCCACGCTCTGCTCCAACCCTCGGACGTAGCCACGCTCTGGCTCCAACCCTCGGACGTGAGCCACGCTCTGGCTCCAACCCTCGGACGTGAGCCACGCTCTGTCTCCAACCCTCGGACGTGAGCCACGCTCTGGCTCCAACCCTCGGACGTGAGCCACGCTCTGGCTCCAACCCTCGGACGTGAGCCACGCTCGTCCCAACCTCGGACGTGAGCCACGCTGTCTCAACCCTCGGACGTGAGCCACGCTCTGGCTCCAACCCTCGGACGTGAGCCACGCTCTGGCTCCAACCTCGGACGTGAGCCACGCTCTGGCTCCAACCCTCGGACGTGAGCCACGCTCTGGCTCCAACCCTCGGACGTGAGCCACGCTGTCTCCAACCCTCGGACGTGAGCCACGCTCTGGCTCCAACCCTCGGACGTGAGCCACGCTCTGGCTCCAACCCTCGGACGTGAGCCACGCTCTGGCTCCAACCCTCGGACGTGAGCCACGCTCTGGCTCCAACCCTCGGACGGAGCCACAGTAACACCAACACTAGGACGGGAGCCACAGTAACACCATCCCTCGCCTCACACCATCTTTCACTCACTATAAACACCATGGTGAGCACCTCTTGAGAACTCGTGTATTTAAAATTAAAACTTACATTAAGCTGATCAGATTAAACCGGTTTAAATAATTTATACTAAGCTGCTTTGGAAGAATTATATTCTTGGGATAACGCTAAACAAGTAGGATTCACACAACTCCTGGAGAATGGTAGGTAACAGGGTTTGATCCGAGGAAGGTTAGGGTAGTCCCAAATTCTTCGATCAAGAGCATCTCACCACATGTTTGGTGCACCTGTGTGGAGATTGCTTCCAGAAAAAATGTGAATGGAAATGCTGGTGATACTGGAGTATCTGCTGAAGAGGACTTAAGAGGTCGAAACGTGCAGCCCTCCTCTTCTATCTCATTTCGGCATCCATGTGGGTTTGTATCACTAAGTGATTATGACACTCCCGGTATCAAGCTGTCAGCGGTGGCAGACCATATACCCAAGTACGGTGAAGACCATATACCCATGTACGGTGAAGACCATATACCCATGTACGGTGAAGACCATATACCCATGTACGGTGAAGACCATATACCCAAGTACGGTGAAGACCATATACCCATGTACGGTGAAGACCATATACCCAAGTACGGTGAAGACCATATACCCAAGTACGGTGAAGACCATATACCCATGTACGGTGAAGACCATATACCCAAGTACGGTGAAGACCATATACCCAAGTACGGTGAAGACCATATACCCAAGTACGGTGAAGACCATATACCCAAGTACGGTGAAGACCATATACCCAAGTACGGTGAAGACCATATACCCAAGTACGGTGAAGACCATATGCCCAAGTACGGTGAAGACCATATGCCCAAGTACGGTGAAGACCATATACCCAAGTACGGTGAAGACCATATACCCAAGTACGGTGAAGACCATATACCCAAGTACGGTGAAGACCATATACCCAAGTACGGTGAAGACCATATGCTCACGTACGGTGAAGACCATATGCTCACGTACGGTGAAGACCATATACCCAAGTACGGTGAGACCATATACCCAGTAGTGAAGACCATATACCCAAGTACGGTGAAGACCATATACCCAAGTACGGTGAAGACCATATGCCCAAGTACGGTGAAGACCATATACCCAAGTACGGTGAAGACCATATACCCAAGTACGGTGAAGACCATATACCCAAGTACGTTGAAGATCATATACCAAAGTACGGTGAAGACCATATACCCAAGTACGGTGAAGACCATATACCCAAGTACGGTGAAGACCATGTACCCAAGTACGATGAAGATCATATACTCAAGTACAGTGAAGACCATATACCCAAGTACGGTGAAGACCATATACCCAAGTACGGTGAAGACCATATACCCAAGTACGGTGAAGACCATATACCCAAGCTGTGAGAATCAGACCTTTCACAGTATCTCCGCTGTACACTATGTAGAGGATTGACGAGACTGGGAAAGACGAAATTGGCTACACTGGCAGGATATTAATGAGGATGGGGGAAGGCTGGCCAACACCTTACACATGGTGACACATGTAGAGAATGACTCAACTAACCAGAGTAACCTATCTCGCCACACCAGCGACCATCTTAGTACAACACAACATTATACCAACCTTCTCACAGCAACCAGAAGGCTGGTGGGCAAGCACGCTCTTGCTCTTAGTCACACACCACAAACACCAACCCCCCACCCACCCAGACGCCAGGACATCGGTTAGACCCCTGCAACCACAAATGAGTACCCACACACACAATGTATATTTAACCTATGCACAAAACTTTCTCTGGTTCTGGCAGTACCTTTAAAGAAAGTCATGAGAGAGAAGTAAGAACCTGCTGAAGGAACACACCTTTCACTTACCTCTACTTAACGCCTCTCTAAACAACAGCACCCACAAGAACCTTACTTATCACATCTCCATTATTATATCTCCTTACACTCCTCAATTATCATTCTTCTTACACTTCCCGGTTATCATATTTCCTTACACTTTCAAGTTACATTTCCCCTACGTCTGCACTCACTGCCCAACAACACTACATTAAGTAATGTAAATTAATAACACTTGTTCCACCCAGCTATAAACCAATATTTTGTCTCAGACAAATGTATTTGTATACAATATATGCATGGTATAAACCTTGGTAATAGATACCGACAAACTGGTTTAGAAAAACACGTGAGCAAACACTAGGAAATATTAGAAAACTTTTCGATCCTGGGACCTTGATGAAGGTCCCAGGATCGAAACGTTTTCTAATATTTCCTAGTGTTTGCTCAAGTGTCTAAAACAATATATGCGTACACCTGTTATTATTATTAATGGAATAAATATTACATTATTATTATTAGCTCGGCAAGTTATCACTAGAGCAATCCACCGACGCTTCTCAAACACAATTAAAAAAATACAAAACTGTTTAAATTACAAAATACATTTATAAATGCTTTGCATGTGACACGCCATAATAAATACCGCCGAGTCACAGACGTGGGCGCACAACACACAGCTCACGTGCTGCCGCATTAATAACCTCTCTGCTGCTTTACTCATTTATTGTAAATTAATCTGAAATGGGGAAAAAAAAGTATACCTTGAAAATCGTACTAGCTTAACCTATTTTGGAAATTAGATGCATTTCGGTCGCTGCGCAAAGCCAAGAAAGGTATCCCTGTATTACATAACCCCAGCCCCTGTATCTTAATGCACGCGAAAGGAATAGTGCAGTGTGTGGCACAAGTTTAAAATAAGTTAAATATTAGTACTGAAGATTTTGAAGGGAATCAGAAGAGGTGTTCACAAGTTACCACGGACACCAATTATCCAAATTTTTAAAAAAAAAAGGCAAAATTATGATATATACAGTTAAAACTAATTCATAACTTCCACTAAAAAATATCAGCTTTGATGCTAAAATGAAGAATTTTTTATCACAGACACCAATATCCTAAAATACACCAGCACATTAAGAATGAAGCCGCTCAGTGATAGGCAATGAAAGTGAAGACAATCAGATGAGACACTCAGAAATTATCACAAAAACTAATATTTTAATTTTCCAGTTTTTTTCTTAAAACAAAGCAAACTGTGTTAATTTTTCCAGTTTTTTTCTTAAAACAAAGCAAACTGGTGTTAAATTTTCCAGTTTTTTTCTTAAAACAAAGCAAAGTGGTGGCTGGACGAGCCAAAATCAATGCAACCTTTCTTTAAGACTGACCAGCGTTTAAGGTTTAAGTATACATGTAAGAAATTAAGTTTTAAAATTTTGGTACATAAAGAACTAAATTTGTTACAATGGTCTTGAGTGCACACTGTGCACATAAAAGTACATTATGTAGGTTTAATGTAGACAACCCAATAAAGTCAAACACTTTTATTGCTGATCAGAAGAGAGATTTTCCAGTTATTTCACAGAAGACAATTTGATTCATAAAATTGGACACAAAAATAACTAAACCTAAAATGAAGGCTAAGCTTTCTTGAAGAAAAACACATCAACACTAAACGTTTAAAGCCAACCAGAAGATGCATTATCCAGTTACCGCACACAATCCCCCCCCCCACAACATATATTCAAGGGTTTTATCCATTTCATTAGATGAAACAGTCATTAAAGATTGCTGCATTCAGATCACGCTATATAAAGCAAGGAAAGCGTTAACCCAGTGGGTTTCATATAGCGTCTGTGGAATGGAAGGCATTCAGATTCGATCCCTGGGAAGGATACCTCACTGTTCCTTGCATCAAGACACTCACCAGCACCAAAGCAAAATAATGCAATGTAAAATAAAACTATACTATTTCAAGACTGCTCCAACACACACATTAGCCACCCCAACCTTCTTCTAAGCCAGGATATATCAGTCTTAAAATTCTGAAGCCGACCAAAGACGCTTTCTGAAGTTATTTCATGGAAACCAATTTCAGGAATGGTCTATATAACATGGAACAGAGAACACATGCGCTTTTCCAATAATAATAGTTGACCAGGATTGAAAACTGAAGGTAGATGGTTAAGTGTTCTGAAGTTATAAACGGAAACTTCAGGTAAAGTTTAGTGGAAGATGATAAATAAGACACTTGTGCGACACTTGGGTATTCTTATTTCGTCAACTTTTTGCCAGCCAGTGACTTCTTCAGTCCAGTGGAGAGAAGGTGTGGAAGATGAGGAGTGTGAGGTAACCAGCCTAGAGTTGATGTGTTCACTCCATCAACCGTAATGGATTAAAAACATTGACTCCAGGCTGAGGGACTGATTACCTCACACACCTCATCTTTCACAGTTTCTCTGCACTGGACTGAAGAAACAACTGACTGGATAAACGTTTCCAGAATAAAGATAGCCAAGTGTTGGACAAGTGTCTATTTATCAACCAGTCAGTTTTCTAAAGCATTTGTTCAAATTTAGTTTAAGAACGCTATAGTTAACAGTGTTCATGCTACAGCAGTAAGTCGTACACTAACACTACACCAAACTCATGAAAAAAAAACTATAAAAATGCAAGTGTTCAATATTTCACAACTGTCGTTTTGCAGTTCTATTCTATTTAAAATTCTTTATAATACTCTAAGAAAAAATATCTGATGACGTTACTTTTGAAAGTTCAGTTTAAAATAAACTTATAAAAAAAACCTGGCAAATTGGCAAGTACAAAGCACAAATTCAAAACAAAAATCACTTCCAATTAAGACACCATCGTTAAGTGTTGCAAGTCGACCAGAAGCAACATTCTCTACTTATTACATGCAAACCAATTTAATAAAGTTTGCAATTTAAAATTACATAGCTGAAGGCGAGAGCCAAGCTTTCCTTTAGTACAGACAATACAAAGTTTGACTCCTATTAGAAAAAACATTCTCCAGCAAGTGCTCCAAATACAACGATTCTAAGTTTTTGAACAATTTAATAAAAAGTCCAAATTTGCATCAAGAGTGTAAACTTATAGGTCTTATGGCATCTACCAGTGTTAATACTGTCGGTGAGACAAGGCATCCTTCAGCTGAAGGTAAATGGTTCAAAGAACCGACAAATTAATCACTTAGACACAAGTACAACACTTGTGGTATGCGTATTCCACGAGCACGTGACCTGAGCCACTTGGTCCTCTTCCGTACACGCGAAAACTTGTCTGTCGACAACTAAGACAACATACGAAAACCAGGATAGATTTTTCTCGAACACTTCATTCGAAAGTAATGCAATCAACAACCGAGGATCAACGTTTTGCCACACACTAGCTTCATCAGTCCTAATACCAACAAGAATACTGAAGATCAGAAGCAGTTTGTAGTTATCAGTCCATCAATCTTGAAAAGACTGACGGAGGGACTGACTGGAGGGACTGACGGAGGGACTGAATTAATTTTGGACTTTCCACAGATGGACTGTTGGAGGGAACTCAATAAGTATGGACTGTTGATAGGGACTGACGAAAGGAACTGATGGGATGGGACTATGGAGTAGGACTGACTGGAAGGGGAACGAATTATCTCAAACTTCTGATCTTCACCATTCTTCTTTGTATTGGACTGATGAAGCCACTGTGTGGCGAAACGTTTCCTCAATAAAGATATGCAAGTGTTCCACACATGTCAATTAATTTAGCCTTTTTTAGTTACTGAATGGCAATCAATGTTTCTATTTAATATAATAGGCGAGTTGGGGACTTATGAAGCCCAGTAACAAGACGAGCAAAGTAACAAGGTGAGCCAACAAGACGAGCTAAGTAACAAGGTGAGCCAACAAGACGAGCTAAGAAACAAGGCGAGCCAACGAGCCCAGTAACAAGACGAGCCAAGTAACAAGACGAGCCAAGTAACAAGGCGAGCCAACAAGACGAGCCCAGTAACAAGGCGAGCCCAGTAACAAGGCGAGCCCAGTAACAAGGCGAGCCAACAAGACGAGCAATGTAACAAGGCGAGCCCAGTAACAAGGAACGCAGTAACAAGGCGAGCCCAGTAACAAGGAACGCAGTAACAAGGCGAGCCCAGTAACAAGGAAGTCATTCTCCAGTTATCACATGGATTCTAACAATTACAAATTTCATAAATTAATTTAGTACACTGACAAATTTGCGTGCAGGCAAGTTAAGCTCTCACCTGGCAGCAAGACGCAGCACTTATGAAATATTAAAGTATTTCACAAGAGTTATACTCAAATATATTTAATGTGATTTAACGGGAGTAAGAAAATCACACTTTGTACACACAAAATTGTCAGATGTCAACACATTTAACTTTCACTCTCTGATATCGTTAAATTAGGCCTCCCCCTTAACTTCTGAATTAAGTCAAACAATAGAATGTGTGGCTGGATTAGTCAGTGGGAGATAGTAACCCAGGGTGTGGCTGGATTAGTCAGTGGGAGATAGTAACCCAGGGTGTGACTGGATTAGTCAGTGGGAGATAGTAACCCAGGGTGTGACTGGATTAGTCAGTGGGAGATAGTAACCCAGGGTGTGACTGGATTAGTCAGTGGGAGATAGTAACCCAGGGTGTGGCTGGATTAGTCAGTGGGAGATAGTAACCCAGGGTGTGGCTGGATTAGTCAGTGGGAGATAGTAACCCAGGGTGTGACTGGATTAGTCAGTGGGAGATAGTAACCCAGGGTGTGGCTGGATTAGTCAGTGGGAGATAGTAACCTAGTGTGACTGGATTAGTCAGTGGGAGATAGTAACCCAGGGTGTGGCTGGATTAGTCAGTGGGAGATAGTAACCCAGGTGTGGCTGGATTAGTCAGTGGGAGATAGTAACCCAGGGGGTGACTGGATTAGTCAGTGGGAGATAGTAACCCAGGGTGTGGCTGGATTAGTCAGTGGGAGATAGTAACCCAGGGTGTGGCTGGATTAGTCAGTGGGAGATAGTAACCCAGGGTGTGGCTGGATTAGTCAGTGGGAGATAGTAACCCAGGGTGTGGCTGGATTAGTCAGTGGGAGATAGTAACCCAGGGTGTGGCTGGATTAGTCAGTGGGAGATAGTAACCCAGGGGGTGATTGGATTAGTCAGTGGGAGATAGTAACCCAGGGTGTGACTGGATTAGTCAGTGGGAGATAGTAACCCAGGTGTGGCTGGATTAGTCAGTGGAGATAGTAACCAGGTGTGGCTGGATTAGTCAGTGGGAGATAGTAACCCAGGGTGTGGCTGGATTAGTCAGTGGGAGATAGTAACCCAGGGTGTGACTGGATTAGTCAGTGGGAGATAGTAACCCAGGGTGTGGCTGGATTAGTCAGTGGGAGATAGTAACCCAGGGTGTGACTGGATTAGTCAGTGGGAGATAGTAACCCAGGGTGTGGCTGGATTAGTCAGTGGGAGATAGTAACCCAGGGTGTGGCTGGATTAGTCAGTGGGAGATAGTAACCCAGGGGTGACTGGATTAGTCAGTGGGAGATAGTAACCCAGGGTGTGGCTGGATTAGTCAGTGGGAGATAGTAACCCAGGGTGTGGCTGGATTAGTCAGTGGGAGATAGTAACCCAGGGTGTGGCTGGATTAGTCAGTGGGAGATAGTAACCCAGGGTGTGGCTGGATTAGTCAGTGGGAGATAGTAACCCAGGGTGTGGCTGGATTAGTCAGTGGGAGATAGTAACCCAGGGTGTGGCTGGATTAGTCAGCGGGAGATAGAAAACCCAGGGTGTGGCTGGATTAGTCAGGGGAGATAGAAAAGACTGGATTAGTCAGTGGGAGATAGAAAACCCAGGGTGTGACTGGATTAGTCAGGGGAGATAGAAAACCCGGGGTGTGACTGGATTAGTCAGTGGGAGATAGTAACCCAGGGTGTGGCTGGATTAATCAGTGGGAGATAGAAAACCCAGGGTGTGACTGAATTAGTCAGCGGGAGATAGTAAGACCCCCAGGGTGTGGCTGGATTAATCAGTGGGAGATAGTAAGACCCCCAGGGTGTGACTGGATTAGTCAGTGGGAGATAGTAAGACCCCCAGGGTGTGGCTGGATTAGTCAGTGGGAGATAGTAAGACCCCCAGGGTGTGGCTGGATTAGTCAGTGGGAGATAGTAAGACCCCCAGGGTGTGGCTGGATTAGTCAGTGGGAGATAGTAACCCAGGGTGTGGCTGGATTAGTCAGTGGGAGATAGTAAGACCCCCAGGGTGTGACTGGATTAGTCAGCGGGAGATAGTAAGACCCCCAGGGTGTGGTCCTGAGGTGCATGCACACCATGTGTGCTGGTGATATCTGGCACATCTGTGCTCCCTTGACAGTGTTGCATGTTACCTCATATCACGTGCATTATAACTGCACGAGGCTGAGCCAGGCTTGTGCAAGAGTTAAGCCACCTGCAACACCCTTCACCCCACCAAACCACGCACACACACGCACACACACGCACACCTTACAACACACACCAAACAAAAAGCGCAAAACAACAAAGCTGGGGGGGGGGGGGTAAGCCTCTCCTCTCTGCCCCCTCTCTCTCTCTCTCTCAGGATGAGTTTGCCATGGGATGAAAAACTAAAGTTCTTCGAGTTGTTTAAAAACAGTTTTATTACGGTTTCACAAGTCTTACCTAACTACCTAAGCTAACTACCTAGCCATCATGTTTGACAGGATCAGGTGTGCGGAGGTCAGAAAGTGATACCTATCATACTACGCCTGGGAGGGGGGGTAATTAGAAAATCAAATTTGATCCGAAGGGAGAGGATAGATCTAATTCCCTGGATCATGAGCCTTTCACTTGTCCCTCCCACCCTGAACAATGATGTCCTCTGCACTCTTAAATATTTCCAATTAACGCCACCAAACATAGTGTTCCCTGCTACAGTGTTAACTACAAGCATAGTGTTCCCTGCTACAGTGTTAACTACAAGCATAGTGTTCCCTGCTTCAGTGTTAACTACAAGCATAGTGTTCCCTGCTACAGTGTTAACTACAAGCATAGTGTTCCCTGCTTCAGTGTTAACTACAAGCATAGTGTTCCCTGCTACAGTGTTAACTACAAGCATAGTGTTCCCTGCTTCAGTGTTAACTACAAGCATAGTGTTCCTGCTACAGTGTTAACTACAAGCATAGTTTCCCTGCTTCAGTGTTAACTACAAGCATAGTGTTCCCTGCTTCAGTGTTAACTACAAGCATAGTGTTCCCTGCTTCAGTGTTAACTACAAGCATAGTGTTCCCTGCACAGTGTTAACTAAAGCATAGTGTTCCCTGCTCAGTGTTAACTACAAGCATAGTGTTCCCTGCTCAGTGTTAACTACAACATAGTGTTCCTGCTTCAGTGTTAACTCAAGCATAGTGTTCCCTGCTACAGTGTTAACTACAAGCATAGTGTTCCCTGCTTCAGTGTTAACTACAAGCATAGTGTTCCTGCTTCAGTGTTAACTACAAGCATAGTGTTCCCTGCTTCAGTGTTAACTACAAGCATAGTGTTCCCTGCTCAGTGTTAACTACAAGCATAGTGTTCCTGCTTCAGTGTTAACTCAAGCATAGTGTTCCCTGCTCAGTGTTAACTACAAGCATAGTGTTCCCTGCTTCAGTGTTAACTAAAGCATAGTGTTCCCTGCTACAGTGTTAACTACAAGCATAGTGTTCCCGCTTCAGTGTTAACTACAAGCATAGTGTTCCCTGCTAGTGTTAACTACAAGCATAGTGTTCCTGCTTCAGTGTTAACTACAAGCATAGTGTTCCCTGCTTAGTGTTAACTACAAGCATAGTGTTCCTGCTACAGTGTTAACTACAAGCATAGTGTTCCCTGCTCAGTGTTAACTACAAGCATAGTGTTCCCTGCTACAGTGTTAACTACAAGCATAGTGTTCCCTGCTCAGTGTTAACTCAAGCATAGTGTTCCCTGCTACAGTGTTAACTACAAGCATAGTGTTCCCTGCTACAGTGTTAACTACAAGCATAGTGTTCCTGCTTCAGTGTTAACTCAAGCATAGTGTTCCTGCTACAGTGTTAACTACAAGCATAGTGTTCCCTGCTACAGTGTTAACTAAACATAGTGTTCCCTGCTTCAGTGTTAACTACAAGCATAGTGTTCCCTGCTACAGTGTTAACTACAAGCATAGTGTTCCCTGCTACAGTGTTAACTACAAGCATAGTGTTCCCTGCTACAGTGTTAACTACAAGCATAGTGTTCCCTGCTACAGTGTTAACTACAAGCATAGTGTTCCCTGCTACAGTGTTAACTACAAGCATAGTGTTCCCTGCTACAGTGTTAACTACAAGCATAGTGTTCTCTGCTACAGTGTTAACTACAAGCATAGTGTTCCCTGCTACAGTGTTAACTACAAGCATAGTGTTCCCTGCTTCAGTGTTAACTACAAGCATAGTGTTCCCTGCTTCAGTGTTAACTACAAGCATAGTGTTCCCTGCTACAGTGTTAGCTACAAGCATAGTGTTCCCTGCTTCAGTTTTAACTACAAGCATAGTGTTCCCTGCTGCAGTGTTAACTACAAGCATAGTGTTCTCTGCTACAGTGTTAACTACAAGCATAGTGTTCCCTGCTTCAGTGTTAACTACAAGCATAGTGTTCCCTGCTTCAGTGTTAACTACAAGCATAGTGTTCCCTGCTTCAGTGTTAACTACAAGCATAGTGTTCCCTGCTTCAGTGTTAACTACAAGCATAGTGTTCCCTGCTTCAGTGTTAACTACAAGCATAGTGTTCCCTGCTACAGTGTTAACTACAAGCATAGTGTTCCCTGCTACAGTGTTAACTACAAGCATAGTGTTCCCTGCTTCAGTGTTAACTACAAGCATAGTGTTCCCTGCTACAGTGTTAACTACAAGCATAGTGTTCCCTGCTTCAGTGTTACCTACAAGCATAGTGTTCCCTGCTTCAGTGTTACCTACAAGCATAGTGTTCCTTGCTCAAGTGTTACCTACAAGCATAGTGTTCCTTGCTCAAGTGTTACCTACAAGCATAGTGTTCCTTGCTCAAGTGTTACCTACAAGCATAGTGTTCCTTGCTCAAGTGTTACCTACAAGCATAGTGTTCCTTGCTCAAGTGTTACCTACAAGCATAGTGTTCCTTGCTCAAGTGTTACCTACAAGCATAGTGTTCCTTGCTCAAGTGTTACCTACAAGCATAGTGTTCCTTGCTCAAGTGTTACCTACAAGCATAGTGTTCCTTGCTCAAGTGTTACCTACAAGCATAGTGTTCCTTGCTCAAGTGTTACTTACAATCTCAAATGCTTACTAGTAGGGTAAATTGTTTCTTGAGATACAAAAAGTTATGAGCGATGTTATGACTAGGTCGACACGAGAGAGAAACGAGAGAAAACGAGGAACACGAGAACGAGAAAGAGAACGAGAGAGAACGAGAGAGATAACGAGAGAGATAACGAGAGAGAACGAGAGAGAGAACGAGAGAGAGAGAACGAGAGAACGAGAGAGATAACGAGAGAGAGAACGAGAGAGAGAACGAGAGAAAGAGAACGAGAGAACGAGAGATAACGAGAGAGAACGAGAGAGAACGAGAGAGAACGAGAGAGAACGAGAGAGAACGAGAGAGAGAACGAGAGAACGAGAGAGAGAGAGAACGAGAGAGAGAGAGAACGAGAGAGAGAGAGAACGAGAGACTTCACAGCATTTTAGAGTACTGATGCACAATGTAATCAAATAAAAAAAACAAGAAATAATCAGACAATATAACAGGTTATCTTAAAAATAATTCACAAGCACTAAATCAAACTCTTCGAAATGAAAAATTAAATAAGTGAATGATATAACGCCAGAGATAACGAAATAAATGAGAGAAACCCAAACAATAATAAAGTCGAGACCAGTAGTAAAGTAGAGTGAACAACTTGTAAATTATCTGGAAAAATACATAAAAGGTATTAAATACCAAGTTGATGTGCAACACCTGGGTATTATTACTGCACAAGATAACCAGGTGTTGCACATGTTGATGTGCAACATCTGGGTATCATTACTAAACAAGATAACCCAGGTGTTGCACATATGTTGATGTGCAACACCTGGGTATTATTGAACAAGATAACCCAGGTGTTGCACATGTTGATGTGCAACACCTGGGTATTATTAGTGCACTATTACCCAGGTGTTGCACACATGTGCAACTCCTGGGTAATAGTGCAAAAGATAACCCAGGTGTTGCACATATGTTGATGTGCAACTCCTGGGTATTATTGCTGAAGATAACCCAGGTGTTACACATATGTTGATGTGCAACACCTGGGTATTATTGCTGAAGATAACCCAGGTGTTACACATATGTTGATGTGCAACACTTGGGTATCATTACTGAACAAGATAACCCAGGTGTTGCACATATGTTGATGTGCAACACCTGGGTATCATTACTGAACAAGATATCCCAGGTGTTACACATATGTTGATGTGCAACACCTGGGTATCATTACTGAACAAGATATCCCAGGTGTTACACATATGTTGATGTCCAACACCTGGGTATCATTGCTGAAGATAACCCAGGTGTTACACATGTTGATGTGCATCACCTGGGTATCATTACTGAACAAGATAACTCAGGTGTTACACATATGTTGATGTGCAACACCTGGGTATCATTACTGAACAAGATATCCCAGGTGTTACACATATGTTGATGTGCAACACCTGGGTATCATTACTGAACAAGATATCCCAGGTGTTACACATATGTTGATGTGCAACACCTGGGTATCATTACTGAACAAGATAACCCAGGTGTTACACATATGTTGATGTGCAACACCTGGGTATCATTACTGAACAAGATATCCCAGGTGTTACACCTGTGTCGTACTCGTGCGGAAAACGACAAGGAAATACGTATAATGACAAACCCGTGTTAGTGAATGAATGTCACACTACAATGTAAACGTCAGCATTCCACTGTTATCATTCCCCGGGCTTCCCAGTTTTCCCTTAGCACACACAAGCTCGCCTTTATGCTTTATTGGAGTTGATCTATTTTGTAATTAGTTCAATTTAGTTACTAGGCGATAATGTAACTATAATAGGTTACGCAGAAAACAAAATCTTAAGCATACACGTAAAAAAAAAAAAAAGGTTGAAGGTATAATAACAGGTGGAAAACGAAGAATGACAAAAACAGAAATAAAGACGGAAAGTCAAATATGATTACAAAACGTTACGTAAGAGGACACAGATGCAATTAATGTGACTTTTGATCGTGGCAACGTTTCGCTCTTCAGGAGCTTCGTCAATCCTGAGAGCGAAACGTTACCACAATAAAATGCCACATTAGTTGCATCTGTGTCCTTTTACCCACCATTTTGTCGGTAATTCTACCACTGTTACCCATAATAACAAAACACTGAGGACAACAACAACTTAAAATAACTTGCTAAGTAAATGAACAACATAAATTAATGCATGGAACTTTATAAAGCCAGTGGACTGATAAAGGTCATGGCAAGCGAAACTTAGCCATTAATGTTTCGTTAGTTACTCTTGGTGTCCATATTTACGTAACCCACCTCCGGCAGCAGTAGGTGTGATATTTATATAACCCACCTCCGGAAGCAGTAGGTGTGGTATTTATGGAGCCCGGTGAGCGTGTGGGTCACTCGGCGCCCTTATCAATAACTTATATACAGCACAATAAGAACGAAGATAAAGTCAATAAACAATGAAAGCTACCAAGACACGAACAACGTACGTACAACACACGTACAACATACATACGAATGTACAATGCACATACAACACGCGTACAACACACGCACAACGCACGCAAAACATACAACACGTTCAACGCACGTACAACGCACGTACAACACACGTACAACACACGTACAACACACGTACAACACACGTACAACACGCGTACAACGCACGTGCAACGCACGCACAACACACGTACAACGCTCAACATCAATATTTTCATATCAAGTTAAAACAACCAGCATCAGTTAAAAAAAAATATATATATATATATATATATATATATATATATATATATATATATATATAATATATATAACGTCAAAGGCATCCCTGAAAGATACCCGAGATCCCTGGCCATTATGAAAACCATGACTAAGAAAAAACTAACAAGGTGTTGCACTATGAGTGGAATGTCACAAGTGGCCGCGGGTAAGATGAGTGTGACAGACAGACAGACACACAAGTGGCCGCGGGTAAGATGAGTGTGACAGACAGACAGACACACAAGTGGCCGCGGGTAAGATGAGTGTGACAGACAGACAGACACACAAGTGGCCGCGGGTAAGATGAGTGTGACAGACAGACAGACACACAAGTGGCCGCGGGTAAGATGAGTGTGACAGACAGACAGAGAATCCTCTGAGTACATATCGTCGATAATTTTACCGAAGACATAAAAATTAGGCAAACGCAGGATAAACAAAAGCCTACAAGAGACATGTGGGCGGACTGCCTTTGTTTGGATCTCAGAAGGCTTTAAACTCCATGAAATATTAATGTGGATTATTACATTCCATGGGGGAGCGGAAAATCCGCAGGTGTCATATAGCGCATAAGGAATGGGAAGCAGATTCGATTCACAAGTAACTCCTTTGATGAAGAACCCTTGGTGTGCATCAAGGCACCTCCAGTGAAGGGAATATTATTACCATGGAAGCTGCGAAGAACCCTTGGTGTGCATCAAGGCACCTCCAGTGAAGGGAATATTATTACCATGAAAGCTGCGAAGAACCCTTGGTGTGCATCAAGGCACCTCCAGTGAAGGGAATATTATTACCATGGAAGCTGCGAAGAACCCTTGGTGTGCATCAAGGCACCTCCAGTGAAGGGAATATTATTACCATGAAAGCTGCGAAGAACCCTTGGTGTACATCAAGGCACCTCCAGTGAAGGGAATATTATTACCATGGAAGCTGCGAAGACCTCTTGGTGTGCATCAAGGCACCTCCAGTGAAGGGAATATTATTACCATGGAAGCTGCGAAGAACCCTTGGTGTGCATCAAGGCACCTCCAGTGAAGGGAATATTATTACCATGAAAGCTGCGAAGAACCCTTGGTGTGCATCAAGGCACCTCCAGTGAAGGGAATATTATTACCATGGAAGCTGCGAAGAACCCTTGGTGTGCATCAAGGCACCTCCAGTGAAGGGAATATTATTACCATGAAAGCTGCGAAGAACCCTTGTGTGCATCAAAGCACCTCCAGTGAAAAGAATATTATTACCATGGAAGCTGCGAAGAACCCTGGTGTGCATCAAGGCACCTCCAGTGAAGGGAATATTATTACCATGGAAGCTGCGAAGAACCCTTGGTGTGCATCAAGGCACCTCCAGTGAAGGGAATATTATTACCATGAAAGCTGCGAAGAACCCTTGGTGTACATCAAGGCACCTCCAGTGAAGGGAATATTATTACCATGGAAGCTGCGAAGAACCCTTGGTGTGCATCAAAGCACCTCCAGTGAAAAGAATATTATTACCATGGAAGCTGCGAAGAACCCTTGGTGTGCATCAAGGCACCTCCAGTGAAGGGAATATTATTACCATGGAAGCTGGAAGACCTCTTGGGGGCATCAAGGCACCTCAGTGAAGGGAATATTATTACCATGGAAGCTGCGAAGAACCCTTGGTGTGCATCAAAGCACCTCCAGTGAAAAGAATATTATTACCATGAAAGCTGCGAAGACCTCTTGGTGTGCATCAAGGCACCTCCAGTGAAGGGAATATTATTACCATGGAAGCTGCGAAGACCTCTTGGTGTGCATCAAGGCACCTCCAGTGAAGGGAATATTATTACCATGGAAGCTGCGAAGACCTCTTGGTGTGCATCAAGGCACTCCAGTGAAGGGAATATTACCATGGAAGCTGCGAAGAACCCTTGGTGTGCATCAAGGCACCTCCAGTGAAGGGAATATTATTACCATGAAAGCTGCGAAGAACCCTTGGTGTGCATCAAGGCACCTCCAGTGAAGGGATATTACCATGGAAGCTGCGAAGACCTCTTGGTGTGCATCAAGGCACCTCCAGTGAAGGAATATTATTACCATGGAAGCTGCGAAGAACCCTTGGTGTGCATCAAGGCACCTCCAGTGAAGGGAATATTATTACCATGAAAGCTGCGAAGACCTCTTGGTGTGCATCAAGGCACCTCCAGTGAAGGGAATATTATTACCATGGAAGCTGCGAAGACCTCTTGGTGTGCATCAAGGCACCTCCAGTGAAGGGAATATTATTACCATGGAAGCTGCGAAGAACCCTTGGTGTGCATCAAGGCACCTCCAGTGAAGGGAATATTATTACCATGGAAGCTGCGAAGACCTCTTGGTGTGCAACAAGGCACCTCCAGTGAAGGGAATATTATTACCATGGAAGCTGCGAAGAACCCTTGGTGTGCATCAAGGCACCTCCTGTGGCAGGATGAGCGAGTGTCGCTCCTGTGGCAGGATGAGCGAGTGTCGCTCCTGTGGCAGGATGAGCGAGTGTCGCTCCTGTGGCAGGATGAGCGAGTGTCGCTCCTGTGGCAGGATGAGCGAGTGTCGCTCCTGTGGCAGGATGAGCGAGTGTCGCTCCTGTGGCAGGATGAGCGAGTGTCGCTCCTGTGGCAGGATGAGCGAGTGTCGCTCCTGTGGCAGGATGAGCGAGTGTCGCTCCTGTGGCAGGATGAGCGAGTGTCGCTCCTGTGGCAGGATGAGCGAGTGTCGCTCCTGTGGCAGGATGAGCGAGTGTCGCTCCTGTGGCAGGTTGAGCGAGTGTCGCTCCTGTGGCAGGATGAGCGAGTGTCGCTCCTGTGGCAGGATGAGCGAGTGTCGCTCCTGTGGCAGGATGAGCGAGTGTCGCTCCTGTGACAGGATGAGCGAGGTGCGCTCCTGTGGCAGGATGAGCGAGTGTCGCTCCTGTGGCAGGATGAGCGAGTGTCGCTCCTGTGGCAGGATGAGCGAGTGTCGCTCCTGTGGCAGGATGAGCGAGTGTCGCTCCTGTGGCAGGTTGAGCGAGTGTCGCTCCTGTGCAGGATGAGCGAGTGTCGCTCCTGTGGCAGGATGAGCGAGTGTCGCTCCTGTGGCAGGTTGAGCGAGTGTCGCTCCTGTGACAGGATGAGCGAGTGTCGCTCCTGTGGCAGGATGAGCGAGTGTCGCTCCTGTGGCAGGATGAGCGAGTGTCGCTCCTGTGGCAGGATGAGCGAGTGTCACTCCTGTGGCAGGTTGAGCGAGTGTCGCTCCTGTGGCAGGATGAGCGAGTGTCGCTCCTGTGGCAGGATGAGCGAGTGTCGCTCCTGTGGCAGGTGAGCGAGTGTCGCTCCTGTGGCAGGATGAGGAGTGTCGCTCCTGTGGCAGGATGAGCGAGTGTCGCTCCTGTGGCAGGATGAGCGAGTGTCGCTCCTGTGGCAGGATGAGCGAGTGCTGGATGACAGTACTGGAACTATGATGACTGGACTGCACTTACCTGTCATGTACGTGAAGGAATCATGGAGTCCGTGGCTGGTCCCAGACCAGGCCGCCTGCTTGATGGTCTGGTCAAGGTATTAAGTGTTACAACTACGTGACTGCAGAACACTTAAAGCAGTGTTGAGTAATACAAGGCCACACAAGCAACACCTAAACACTTCAAAGGTTCAAGTATAGGTTGGGTTACCTTCCGTGGGCAAGTGCTAAACCCGTAGGGGTCACACAGCGTCTCATCAATGGAAGTTATTCATGTTTGATCCAAGGAAGCAGAGAACAGCTCTACTTCCTTGGAGCAAGAGCCACTCACCACAATGAAGGGGGGCGAAGTGGCCAAGGTGTGCAGCAACGACATCAATACGACACAAGAAGCAACAGTGAACACCAGGATGGCTGGGGTAGACATGTGGGGGTGCAGAGTGAGTGGGCGGGTACTCACGGGTGGGCGGGAGACGCACTGCATCTTGGCGTGGATGGAGATCTGTGCCTGGCGTGCTGAGGGCGGCGGGTGGTCTGGCGTGGGCGGCTGCTGGTAGTGGGTGGGGCTCAGGGGCTGCTGCTTCATCTGTGGGCGGTACAGTAGGCCTCGCTCAGCCACGCCCACACCTCCCCCTCTCACGCTCTCTCATTCCTACCAAACCTATTAATCACCTGTGCACTGTCACTTATAGCATGGGTACATGCATCTCACTTGCGAAAACAGGAAAACCTACTTTACAAGCGTTAAAATGTCCATACCAACACCTTTGTAAGACGTAAACACACTTCCAACACTAACACACCCACAAAATACACTAGGACGACACTCATAAGATAATGCTAATATAAAAACTTATTAATTCCTACCACAGTAACAACCAAATTCTATTAACTTTATAACTAAAGAAGAAACTAAGGAAGTTAAGCTAAATGGACGTAGAGCCTCCAGACGTATTCAAATACAACTGCCAATAGTGAAACAATATATATCGTCCATATTTTGCAATAGCACCATAACCATCGTAACAGCCAACAACACACAAACTTAAGTCTTCCACGGAACTCACCACATATATTACCCAGCAACACACAGTCACACAGATGCAACACTGGAGAAGTAACACGTGCAATATCTCAGGAAATTGAGCATTATCTCATGAGATCTGTGATAAAAGCTAGGCGGCACGAGATGCAGCATCAACAGTACACATCACGTGTACGCTGCACTCATTATAAAGACCCATCAAGATATAACACAGCCCTGATGTACTCCTCAACTAAGTCACTCCCAGTATTGTCATTATTATTATTATTATTATTACATACACGGGTGAGTAAGGAAAAACGTAAGGATATTAGAGTGCGTGGGAGTGGGAGCAACCAGAGATGATACAAGGAAAGACAGGGCAGTTCCAATTCTTTCGATCAGTCATTGATAAAAGTATCAAGTCACCCACTTTCAACACCAATCATCACATTCTCTCCAGGTAACTTCTCACGCATCCTCTTATCTTCCAGGACTGGACACCAAGAATCACAACTTTATTTCTCTCGTCTCTCCCAATCTACTTTCTCTAAAATATAAACGTGACACTTTCTTCTCACAAACACTTTACAAGATCTTCGGGGTGGAATCACTAGATACTTTCTTATAAACAACATTAGACTCACCAATGGGACATTTAGATACCTTCCAACAATTAATATTTAAAAGCTCTCTCTCAAAGCTAAGAAACTGAGTGCAGTTATAGCCACATTGTCACTCATGTATTAAATAATGCAAGTTTCTCACATAACAGCATCACTGTGCAATAGTGTCAGTAGCAATGACTTGCAATAACATGCAATAACTGGTAGCATATCGTGCAATAACGTGCTTCATAACATGTGAATTGTGTCAGGGTGCAGGACAAACTTCTCAGTGCTTATAGTAATGTAATCCCAACACCCAAACAAATACGATAACAAACACCTGCAATAAAACCCTGGTGGCTTACGAGTATGACCATTATGAGAACAAAAGCCAACCGACAACATTTTCAAGTAGAAATAAACACCAAGGCTGACAAAATACCAAAGCTAACTTCAATAAACAATGAACAAATTATAGTACCAAAATCCACATTATGGTAGCAACGTTGTGTTCCTCGCTGCAACAGCAACTACAATAAAGCTGCAATAACAGGCTGCTGGCTACCATGTGAGGCAACACCTCCCACAAAAACACAAAACTTGAGGCTAAATTTTCCACAGTTACATTTCTCTTTCCTTTACGGTGAGGGGGAGGGAAGTAGTGGACCTCTCTAGGTTACCTCGGGGAGGGAAGTAGTGGACCTCTCTAGGTTACCTCGGTGAGGGGGAGGGAAGTAGTGGACCTCTCTAGGTTACCTCGGTGAGGGAAGTAGTGGACCTCTCTAGGTTACCTCGGTGAGGGGGAGGGAAGTAGTGGACCTCTCTAGGTTACCTCGGTGAGGGGAGGGAAGTAGTGGACCTCTCTAGGTTACCTCGGGGAGGGAAGTAGTGGACCTCTCTAGGTTACCTCGGGGAGGGAAGTAGTGGACCTCTCTAGGTTACCTCGGTGAGGGAAGGAAGTAGTGGACCTCTCTAGGTTACCTCTGAGTGAAGTAGTGGACCTCTCTAGGTTATCCTCTATTTGAGAGGAAGTAGTGGACCTCTTCTAAGGTTACCTAAAGTGAGGTGGGAGGGAAGTAGTGGACTCTCTAGGTTACCTCGGAGGGAGAGTAGTGGACCTCTCTGGAGGTACCTCGGGGAGGGGAAGTAGGGACCTCTCTAGGTTAGCCTCGGGGAGGGAAGTAGTGGACCTCTCTAGGTTACCTCGGGGAGGGAAGTAGTGGACCTCTCTAGGTTACCTCGGTGAGGGGGAGGGAAGTAGTGGACCTCTCTAGGTTACCTCGGTGAGGGGCAGGGAAGTAGTGGACCTCTCTAGGTTACCTCGGTGAGGGGCAGGGAAGTAGTGGACCTCTCTAGGTTACCTCGGTGAGGGGCAGGGAAGTAGTGGACCTTTCTAGGTTACCTCGGTGAGGGGCAGGGAAGTAGTGGACCTCTCTAGGTTACCTCGGTAATGGGCAGGGAAGTAGTGGACCTCTCTAGGTTACCTCGGTGAGGGAGAGAAGTAGTGGACCTCTCTAGGTTACCTCTTATTTTAATGCTTACAACAGTAAAATAAAATATAGTTATTCAATTTTTTTATATATTTTTTATTTTGCACCCAAACACATCAACCTAATCTATCTTTGTTAAGGTTTACGTTAACTAAAATAATTTAATTTACCTAATTATCTAAAGATTAGTCTAAGTGAATTTTACTTTTTCTTGGTAGGGAGGGAGGTACGGACGGAAGGGAGGGAGGGGAGGAAGGGGAGGTAGGGGGAAGGAAATTTCTCCGATAACCTGAATAACGTCGCAGGATCCCCTCCCCCAAGAAAGCTACCTTACGTCCTTTTAATTTATCAGTCACACACTAATAACTAACTCTCACTCCAACAACCTAACTGCAAGCAATCTTAACCAATAAATCTCACTGTAGTGACTACAAGACCCGAACTATCACTCGCACATCGCTACAATAATGTTCAATGTATCACTAACATTACAACATCAAACGTGGACGATCCTCGACGAGTCATTACAATAACCATTAAAACTAGCGATGACCACAAGGGTGTAATGGCCACTAAGAACACCTGCAGCAAATTCCTCCTCCATATTACAGTAAACAATAATGTAACTATTAAAACGCTATTGCAATAAATATTTTCCAGTGCAATTGTTAATTTAAAAAGTTCTGGTAACAATGATGCGAGGCAGAGAATATTAAAAAATATAAAGGATTAAAAAGCCAAAACAGAGTCCCAAGTGTGCCACAGCCTCATTAGAAGGAAGAGGACTGTAAAGGACAAAGGAATATGACTAAAGAAGGAAGGTGGGGCACTGTAGGAGGATCATGTAGATGTAATGAGCGTAACAGAAGAGGTGACAGAGGCTTGAACTTTGCTCAGACCTCTGTAACACAACTGTCCTCAAAGATTTGTTAAGTCGTACCATGAATTAAGGAAAGATCTTAGACAAAGCAAATGCGATAGTAATTATGGACAAGGTAGATTATAGTGGAAAAATGAACATGTAATTAGAAGACTGGGAACTTACGTGCCCCTTAAAGAAGAAACTGGGGAGCTACTTGTAAACAATAGCAGAGACCAGCAGGAACTAGAGAACATGCACACCAACAATAGCAGAGACCAGCAGGAACTAGAGAACATCCACACCAACAATAGCAGAGACCAGCAGGAACTAGAGAACATCCACACCAACAATAGCAGAGACCAGCAGGAACTAGAGAACATCCACACCAACAAAGGACCAAGTGAAGCAGCCACAAAAGGAGCTACACATAACTTAAGCAAAGTAATATTAACTTCAGTTCTACGCGCTCAGAGTAATATAAACTATTATTAATTTCAGTCCTACATTCTCAAAAGAAATATTAAATTCGGTCTTACACGCTCACAGTAACTTTACTTTTAGCCCCACAAGCATAAAAACCATCTTCAGTTCCAATTCCAACTTCTCGTGTTACGTACTTGTAAGCTATATCTATAAAATATAAAAAAAAAAAGTTTTGCATTAAGCCAAGAAAAGTAACAAACATAAGTTTATTGTAATATCCCACAATGACCACACAGGAAGGAAGCTGTACAATTTACTCTGCACCTGGACCTATGAGCTCATTCAGCACTCTTAAACGTATATAATCATATCCATATTAATTCGAGTAAAAAATATCCTTAAAACAAATCACAATAACAAGCGCAATCGAAAAAATAAATACTATCACAAGAAATTAAAATAACCAACATAAATTAAAATAATTTAATGGTTAACATTAAGAGACCCTCTTCCCACCTCCCTATAAAACTGTCCCGAGATTCCTAGAAGTCCTTTGTTAATTATGAAACTTCGACTTACGAAAAAAAAGACGTGGGCAAGTAAAATGTCACACAGAGAAGGGTATGAGTAGCTGAAAGCGAGGTGTATTTGTCCTATCCTCTATGTCTTATAGTGATTAATGTGGACAGATAGAGAGCTGTGCACATAGAAGCATTCACCTCACAATCAGTCCTTGCATTCCTCAGAACCCCAACATTGCCCGGACACCAACAACCTCACGTCCTTGTACCAGCCATGGATAGACAGAGGAAGTGTTCAATATTTACAGAACAATGAGAAGAAGAGGTCATTCAGCAATATGTAATAAAAAGTTTCACAAATGCATGACAACCACCAAAGCTGAAACTAACCCCATGTTCAAGTAATGAACACAAATCATGAACAAAAGCACACACAACAAAACGCTAAATAATTCAAAATGGGTACAAAAATCCAGCAGCAACTGAAAGACCAATTAACGGAGATATAGTATATTAAAATTAGTATACATCTATGTCCTTGGCAATTATAAAAACAAAACAATGAATTTGACAAAGCTAAAGCCGCGGAGAGAATGTAAATATATGCAGTACATTCATCATGTCAGGAGCTTCAGAAGGAAAGAAGTGGCTATGGGTAAGACCCCGAGGAAAGGGAGGTAATGTCCTTTTATTCAAGGAGAGGATAGCGCCAATTTCTTGGATCAAGAGCCTGGTATAATGCTATTCTCTTTGAAGGGCTCAAGATACACACAGTTTCAGTGATAACTCTTGTGGAAACAGCATGGTGTAGAACCCACGTCCTGCTGAGCCTCCCACAGTTTACCAATAAACATGTCCCAGGCAGTAACAGACTCCTACATCCTTGTCTCAGGCATAGATACAGACTAAGCAATAAAGGATTTTTTGAACCACAGGTGAAAGGGTGCAAACTTAAGAGGTAGGGGGAGGGGCAACAAAGTATTCTGGGAGTTGCACACAGTGAACCTACCAAAGTCGGCAATCAGAACCAGAACAAGGATAGCATGGAGTTCTATGGTGAAAGTAGAGCTATGTGACAGATCAAGAAAGATCTTGATCCTCACAGCAAACGCCAATACTCGAGACTCACTCCATCCATCCCAACAACAGGTCGCCTTAACAAAGTGGTAGAATTTGAAATGTTTGTTCCTCTTATCTGAGATAATTGCCATTCTTCCCACAGGATATTCCCTGGCTTAAGAACCCAGCATCTCTCTCAGCATAAATGGTGAGGATGTTTCACACTGCACAATTATGGATATATATATTGTAGAATGTGAAAGACTGGAGAGTACTCGCCTACAGATAACTTCACTCCGGCAGAAGGTGGCAGCGTGGAGCGGCATAAGGTTGTGTAGAGGTGGAGCAGTCTACACACCTGCTACCCAGGTGTCGGCTAACTTTTCCACACACATGACAACAACTGTTATCCTGGCTCTTGCTAATTTCAAAGCCTAGCTGTAACTATGGTATATCATCCCTCAGGAATGTGATCCACAAAATCAATTAACCCTAGTACCTATTTACTGCTAGGTGAACAGGAGCAGCAGGTGTAAGGCTTACTCATAACTCTCTCAGCCCTGGAATCGAATCTGGGACCTTTCTGTTGCGAGTCGAACGCTAACCACTAAGCTACTTGTCAGCTCGTCATATGGTCGGTACAGAGTTTTGATATTTGAAGTGTACTTCGACCGTTTACATCATTCACTGGTTTTGGCAAAAATCATATACAACACAAGAATAACATGAATAAAACGCAAAACCTAAATAAACAATTTAAAATAATCATTATTATTTAAAACGCCCATTAAATTATTAATATGAAAAGACAACTTAAAAGTTCCCCGATATTCCTAGAGGCACCCCGGTAATCATAAAACCCATAACGAAAACGGAAAGGCTTAAGACATGGACAAACTGTAAAAAAAAGTTTCATAATCACCCTTAATATGGGCGGCCATACCAAGAACCCTTGGAGAGACACGAGTCACTTGGACTTCATATCATATAGTAGTCACTAGCATGTATTAAATGATGATCTATATAAATATTATTGTTAAGCAAGTCTTAAACATTACGTAAGGTTGTATAATAAGGCAGCAGGCTGTGTCAGTTTGCGAGCGTGCGTGCGTTTGTTGACGTGTGTGTGAGAGTGCACAAGCTAGGTGAACAAGCAGCTACACGTGCACTTAATGAACACTTGATAAATAAGGCCAGAGTTAGCACACCACGATGACAATACACACAAGCTTGCCACTCTCCAAGCTCATCATCTCTTCTGGTATTTGAAACATTTCCTGCCCTGTAGGTAAAAACACTTGTGCCAAATTCATGATATTTACTGAGGAAACGTTTAGCGGCAAGAGGCGAAACATTTTCTGAATATTTTGAGCTGTACATAAGTGTTTTTATCTACACACCGTCTTTAACACAATGCCTGTTTTTCACCTATATTGTGCCTTACCCTCTTTCGACGCACTCTAATGTGTGTCCATCAAAATATATTTTACATTCAACAATAAATGAGAGAGGAGGAAGAGTAGCGTGCATAGCACCTCCCCCCCCTTCCGCACACACGTTCGTCTTCCCCACAAACACCGAAGCTTTCATGCACACGCCTACGCAGCCGTCCACCCACGCAAGCGCACACACCCACACATAGTTGCTGTGAGTCAAGTCATGCAGGGATTAGGTTGATGTCTTACCTTGGGTTTGTTATCGCGGAACTCCAAGGACCTGGGCCGCTGCTCACCATCAGAGTCGTCGGAAGAGTCCAGTCTGGAGCCAATCTTAGCGTACGCTGACGAAGCTCTCGGCCGCCTGGGCAACGTCAGGGCAATCTTATCCCGCAGGTTTTCGTTGCGGTCCCGCAGGCTCTCGTTGCGGTGCTCCCGCATATTGTCCTGCCGTGGCTGCGGGAAGATATTCTCGTTGTGTAGATGATGATCCTTCTTCTCTCTGAAAGTCTGGTAGCGTTCCTTAAGGTTCTCGTAGCGGTGGATAGTGTTCTCGTAGACGTGAGGGTCCTTCAGCTTGGAGGTGCGACGACTCTTCACCGGCTTGAACGATATAGTGCTGTACATCTGGCGAGGGAGGGTGTAGGTGCTGTTAGGGTACCTCGCACTCACCACCTGGCGAGTGACAGCCGTCGCCACCTGGCGAGTGACAGCCGTCGCCACCTGGCGAGGACAGCCGTCGCCACCTGGCGCAGCCGCCGCCAGCGGACAGCCGTCGCCACCTGGCGAGGACAGCCGTCGCCACCTGGCGAGTGACAGCCGTCGCCACCTGGCGAGTGACAGCCGTCGCCACCTGGCGAGTGACAGCCGTCGCCACCTGGCGAGTGACAGCCGTCGCCACCTGGCGAGTGACAGCCGTCGCCACCTGGCGAGTGACAGCCGTCGCCACCTGGCGAGTGACAGCCGTCGCCACCTGGCGAGTGACAGCCGTCGCCACCTGGCGAGTGACAGCCGTCGCCACCTGGCGAGCGACAGCCACCTGGCTCACACACGTGCTAAGCATGGGAATACACAAATGCAGAGCAATGAGATCCATTAATGCCAATGTTTCGTCCGTATAGTGGACTTTATCAAGTCAAACTGCGTGGGCAGAAACGTGTCGGTATTTGATACCATTTCTCTCCAAGTTTACGCACCCCGGGACCCCTCATGTGGGTTGCCTCCTTGCTAGTGAAAGTAATTAAGGGATCTTAATACAAGAAATTGAAGCTATCCCTCTCTTTCCTCGGATCAACCTGAATCCCCACGTGCTGTATGACCCTTACAGATTTACCGCTTCTCTTACGAACATAATCCAGGGGTTAAGATTAACATGTATAATGGTAATGGATAAACCCGCAAGTTACATTGCAGCAGATGGGATTGAAGTATCAAGGGAAGTAACACTGGATTCGAGAAAGTGAAATGTAGCTCTGGTTCCTTGGATGAAGATCCCTTATAAGCAGCACAAAGGCAGCAGCTGGTCATCCCAGCGACATAATCCTGGGACAGAGGGTGATGAATCACAAGCTGGCTTGTAACACCACTACAAGCTGGCTTGTAACACCATACAAGCTGGCTTGCAACACCATACAAGCTGGCTTGCAACACCATACAAGCTGGCTTGCAACACCACTACAAGCTGGCTTGCAACACCACTACAAGCTGGCTTGCAACACCACTACAAGCTGGCTTGCAACACCACTACAAGATAGCTTGTATCACCACTACAAGCTGGCTTAACACCACTACAAGCTGGCTTGTAGCACCACAAGCTGGCTTGTAGCACCACAAGCTGGCTTGTAGCACCACAAGCTGGCTTGTAGCACCACCACAAGCTGCCTTGTAACACAAGCTGGCTTGTAACACCTCTACAACACTTAATCACGGCAAGCTCTACATAGGGTCACAGCCCTGATGGTAATCCCCCCCCCCCCCCCCCCCCCCCCCCCCCCCCCCCCCCCCCCCCCCCCCCCCCCCCCCCCCTGGCTTGTAACACCACTACAAGCTGGCTTGTAACACCTCTACAAGCTGGCTTGTAACACCTCTACAAGCTGGCTTGTAACACCACTACAAGCTGGCTTGTAACACAAGCTGGCTTGTAACACCACTACAAGCTGGCTTGTAACACCACTACAAGCTGGCTTGTAACACCACTACAAGCTGGCTTGTAACACCACTACAAGCTGGCTTGTAACACCTCTACAAGCTGGCTTGTAACACATCTACAAGCTGGCTTGTAACACCTCTACAAGCTGGCTTGTAACACCACTACAAGCTGGCTTGTAACACCACAAGCTGGCTTGTAACACCACTACAAGCTGGCTTGTAACACCACTACAAGCTGGCTTGTAACACCTCTACAAGCTGGCTTGTAACACCTCTACAAGCTGGCTTGTAACACCACTACAAGCTGGCTTGTAACACCACAAGCTGGCTTGTAACACCACTACAAGCTGGCTTGTAACACCACAAGCTGGCTTGTAACACCACTACAAGCTGGCTTGTAACACCGCTACAACACTTAATCACGGCAAGCTCTACACGTAGGGGGGTCACAGCCCCCTGAGGAATGAGAGGTAATCAGGTTTGATTCGAAGAAGGGGAGTGCACATACATGTGACATACCTGTAACAGGTTTCTGTAGAACAGTTTTCCTAGAAAGCCTGAGTCTCTGCTAGAAATCTAGTTCCTGGTTAACCAGGTTCTCTACCCTTGCAGTTGCTGCATCGCCGGTACCAGGTTGTGTGCTAGTGCCGCAGCACATCATCACAATCCTGGTGGTCCGGCACTCACTGAAGGAAGGTATCACTTAGTCTTAAAGTATCTTCGTCCCGTCAATATTTCTCATATCTTGTGGTAATAGTTCACAAATAAATCTCGCTTAACACACTGAAACTTGTGACGACGTTTCGGTCCAACTTGGACCATTAACAAGACACACAAGATTCAGTGTATTGTTGAGCCACGGTATTGTGACTTCTTGGTGGTAACAGGTTGTATCTGAGGGACTGACCACTTCAAACACTATTTCTCCAGGGTTGATGGACTGATTACATCCTCTTCACTTCATTACTACACCTGCTGCCTCTGTATTTGACTGAAGAAGCCTACTGTATAGGCGAAACGTTTCAACACTAAAGATACCCAACTGATGTACATATTGCACCATTTTCAACATAATAGAGCCACGGCGCCCCTGCTGGCTTTATTTCATACTTCCATCTTTCTCACTCCATTAACCTGGTCTAGTAGATAGTATGCAGACCAGCCTTCACTTCCACGTATACATCTCCTCTACACGAGTACAATCCAAGTGCTCAGAGTCATTCACAACACTTTAGATGTTTTATTCATTATATACAATTCCTGGGCACAGTAGACCTTCACCAGCACTTGAATAAAAATTTAAAAAATTCTCTCGTCTTGGAGCGCATTTTTTTGCTGGTGCGCATTAAAACATAAGTGTGTTTCCTTGTACACACAATACATTTTTAATCTCTGATATGAGTCATAACAGTGTGTATCAGTAGTGTAAACACACACATTGCAGTGGCTACAATAATTCATAAATGACAACACCGTGGCTGCAATAAATCGCCAATCCACGAACAGGTAACGTAGACGACGTTTCGGTCCGTCCTGGACCATTCCAAAGTAACGAGTCAACTTGATCATACTCCAAGACAGACCAAAACGTCGTCAAATTTAACCTACATGTTTAGGGTGAGTGGTAAGTACTAGATGGCGTGAGATGTAAGGAATACTGAGAGTCAAGACTGAGGCTGGACTCGTGCCTCTCAAACCATCTGCTATTTTTATTTTTTAGCAAAATTGTATACATCAACAATGTGATGGTTCCCTATTTAATATGATAGTTTGAATGAGAACAAAAGCAAGCTAGGCATCCCTGACAGGAGTACCAGGGAAGAGGGGAGAGTAGGAGGAACACTCACCCTGTTGGAGTGGGCGTGCACGACGTGCATGGGACGATGAGTCTCATCGTCGGAGTCAGAACTATCGTGAGACTGGCTGTACCGTGATCGACCATGCTGTTGTTGCTGCTGTTGCTGCACGTCCACATTCTCGTAGTCAGACTTAATTTTGTTGAAAGGAGGGGAATAATAATAAAAATAATTATACATATTCATTGGGAAGTGCTAAATCTGTAGGGGGGTTTAAGTGTCTGGGGAATGGGAGGCAAGCAGATCTGATCCAAGAAATTGGAGGTTAACTCCAGTTTCTTGGAAGACGAAGAGGTTGGCCAGCATGAACGCAGCCAGTGAGAAGTTAGGTCAAGTAACAGGTCACACTACCATGACTGGAACATGAAGTAATACAAGAGTTACAAGTGAGCGAGGATGCTGTAGTCTTATTATACACATAACACAAGACATTAAGTGGTAACACAACATAATAAGTGGTAATATAAAATAAGTAGTAATACCGTATGAATGGTAATACAAGACAATAAGTGGTAGCACAACATAATAAGTGGTAATACAAAATAAGTAGTAATACCGTATGAATGGTAATACAAGACAATAAGTGGTAACACAACATAATAAGTGGTAATACAAAATAAGTAGTAATACCGTATGAATGGTAATACAAGACAATAAGTGGTAATTATAAAGGTCAGATAACAGCAGCAGAGGCCAGAATACGAGGAATATATTATGAGGGTGAGAAACTATTATTGAGTGGTAACTGGTGGTAGCGGCGAGAGTAACTGGTGGTGGTGGTGGTGGTAGTAGTAACTGGTGGTAGTGGTAGTAGTAACTGGTGGTAGTGGTAGTAGTAACTGGTGGTAGTAGTAACTGGTGGTAGTAGTGGTGGTAGTAACTGGTGGTAGTGGTGGTGGTAGTAACTGGTGGTAGCGGCGAGTAACTGGTGGTAGTGGTGGTGGTAGTAACTGGTGGTAGTGGTGATAGTAACTGGTGGTAGTGGTGATAGTAACTGGTGGTAGTGGTGATAGTAACTGGTGGTAGTGGTGATAGTAACTGGTAGTAGTGGTGATAGTAACTGGTGGTAGTGGTGATAGTAACTGGTAGTAGTGGTGATAGTAACTGGTGGTAGTGGTGATAGTAACTGGTGGTAGTAACTGGTGGTAGTAACTGGTGGTAGTAGTGATAGTAACTGGTGGTAGTGGTGATAGTAACTGGTGGTAGTGGTGATAGTAACTGGTGGTAGTAACTGGTGGTAGTGGTGATAGTAACTGGTGGTAGTGGTGATAGTAACTGGTGGTAGTAACTGGTGGTAGTGGTGATAGTAACTGGTGGTAGTGGTGATAGTAACTGGTGGTAGTGGTGGTGGTGATAGTAGTGTTGGTAGTGGTAGTAACTGGTGGTAGTGGTGGTGGTAGTAGTAACTGGTGGTAGTGGTAGTGGTGGTGGTAGTGGTGGTGGTAGTAGTGGTGGTGGTGATAGTAGTGTTGGTAGTAACTGGTGGTAGTGGTGGTGGTAGTAGTAGTAACTGGTGGTAGTGGTGGTGGTAGTAGTAACTGGTGGTGGTGGTAGTAGTAACTGGTGGTAGTGGTGGTGGTAGTAGTAGTAACTGGTGGTAGTGGTGGTGGTAGTAGTAACTGGTGGTAGTGGTGGTGGTAGTAGTAACTGGTGGTAGTGGTGGTGGTAGTAGTAACTGGTTGTGGTGGTGGTGGTAGTAGTAACTGGTTGTGGTGGTGGTAGTAGTAACTGGTTGTGGTGGTGGTGGTGGTAGTAGTAACTGGTTGTGGTGGTGGTGGTAGTAGTAGTAACTGGTTGTGGTGGTGGTGGTAGTAGTAGTAACTGGTTGTGGTGGTGGTGGTAGTAGTAACTGGTTGTGGTGGTGGTGGTGGTGGTAGTAACTGGTGGTGGTGGTGGTGGTGGTAGTAGTAGTAACTGGTGGTGGTGGTGGTGGTAGTAGTAACTGGTGGTAGTTGTGGTAGTAGTAACTGGTGGTAGTGGTGGTAGTAGTAACTGGTGGTAGTGGTGGTGGTGGTAGTGGTAGTAACTGGTGGTAATGGTGGTGGTAGTAACTGGTGGTAGTGGTGGTGGTAGTAACTGGTGGCAGTGGTGGTGGTAGTAACTAGTGGTAGTGGTGGTGGTAGTAACTGGTAGTAGTGGTAGTAATTGGTGGTGGTGGTAGTAGTAACTGGTGGTGGTGGTAGTAGTAGTAACTGGTGGTGGTGGTGGTAGTAGTAACTGGTGGTAGTTGTGGTGGTGGTAGTAACTGGTGGTAGTGGTGGTGGTAGTAACTGGTTGTAGTGGTGGTGGTAGTAACTGGTGGCAGTGGTGGTGGTAGTAACTAGTGGTAGTGGTGGTGGTAGTAACTGGTAGTAGTGGTAGTAATTGGTGGTGGTGGTGGTGGTAGTAACTGGTGGTAGTGGTGGTGGTAGTAACTGGTAGTAGTGGTAGTAATTGGTGGTGGTGGTAGTAACTGGCGGCGATGCTGGTAGCATCTAGTGGTGGTAGTAATTACTCCATACTAACTAGCTTGCAATAACTAAATAACAATAATTGACAACCAATGTTGCAGTCAACGTCTCTCTGTCCTATTGAGCAATAACAATAAATTATATACGTACTTCCAAATCATCACTTTAAAAACCAACAACATAATACAACATAAAATAAGTGCATACTAAAATAGACCAAACAAGGGCATATTAAAATTGATAAACCAAGGACATACAAAAAAATACTAAAACAGACAAAACAAGGACATACTAAACAGACAAAACAAGGGGATATTATAACACACAAATAAAAGCATACAATGAACAAACGACAATAAACACACGGAAGGAAACCGATTTAAAGTGTAGCAAGAAATCAGGAGATGGGGAAACTAAGGAAATCAAGAACAACGTAGTCACAGGTCTAACTAATAATAATAATAATAATAATAATAATAATAATAATATAATAATAAAAATAACTTTTAAGTAAATTCCACACTAGAACAAAGGCAAAAGCTTTGCAGAATAGCTACAAAATAGTGAGCTACAGTCTAAAAGCCATTAAATGCGACAAAACGCAGAATACATACGGTGTCCACATTATCATAGTCGGACTGCATGCAAAGATACCCAGAGGTCAGCACAGGGGCAGGGTACTCAACACAGGGGCAGGGTACTCAACACAGGGCAGGGTACTCAACACAGGGCAGGGACTCAACACAGGGCAGGTACTCAACACAGGGCCAGGGTACTCAACACAGGGCCAGGGTATCAACACAGGGCCAGGGTACTCTAACACAGGGCCAGGGTACTCAACACAGGGCCAGGGTACTCAACACAGGGCAGGGTACTCAACACAGGGCCAGGGTACTCAACACAGGGGCAGGGTACTCAACACAGGGGCAGGGTACTCAACACAGGGCCAGGGTACTCAACACAGGGCCAGGGTACTCAACACAGGGCCAGGGTACTCAACACAGGGCCAGGGTACTCAACACAGGGGCAGGGTACTCAACACAAACCTCAGTGGAGGTCTTGCTACCTCCTATACTGAGGCTGGAGGTATCAACACACTCCCCTTCCTTGTACCATGACAGCATAATAGACATTTACGCTAAGACTAAAAATAAGAATATTAAACTAATACATGTTAGGCCAGAGGAAGCACTGACAAAGCAGAGGGGGCTACATAGGCAAAACTGCAGTTCTATTAGGCCTAGTCTCCAAAACCTGCTATTCTATTAGGCATAGTCTTCAAAAACTCCAGTTTTCAAATGGGAAGTAAGAATACAACTCTCAAATAAATCCATTCAGCCATTAAATCCACCTATCCAATAAATCCACCTATCCAACAGTTAAACACGGTTATCCAATGACTACACCTATCAAATAAATCCACCTGTCAAATGAATGCACCTGTCGTATGAATGCACCTGTCAAATGAATACACCTGTCAAATGAATACACCTGTCAAATGAATGCACCTGTCAAATGAATGCACCTGTCATATGAATGCACCTGTCATATGAATGCGCCTGTCATATGAATGCACCTGTCATATGAATGCACCTGTCGTATGAATGCGCCTGTCGTATGAATGCGCCTGTCGTATGAATGCGCCTGTCGTATGAATGCGCCTGTCGTATGAATGCGCCTGTCGTATGAATGCGCCTGTCGTATGAATGCGCCTGTCGTATGAATGCGCCTGTCAAATGAATGCGCCTGTCAAATGAATCACATGTCAAATGAATACACATGTCAAATGAATCACTGTCAAATGAATCCACATGTCAAATGAATCCACATGTCAAATGAATCCACATGTCAAATGAATCCACATGTCAAATGAATCCACATGTCAAATGAATCCACATGTCAAATGAATCGCCTGTCAAATGAATCCACATGTCAAATGAATCCACATGTCAAATGAATCCACATGTCAAATGAATCCACATGTCAAATGAATCACATGTCAAATGAATCCACATGTCAAATGAATCCCATGTCAAATGAATCCACATGTCAAATGAATCCACATGTCAAATGAATCCACATGTCAAATGAATCCACATGTCAAATGAATGCGCCTGTCAAATGAATCCACATGTCAAATGAATCCACATGTCAAATGAATCCACATGTCAAATGAATCCACATGTCAAATGAATCCGCATGTCAAATGAATCCGCATGTCAAATGAATCCACATGTCAAATGAATCCACATGTCAAATGAATCCACATGTCAAATGAATCCACATGTCAAATGAATCCACATGTTAACTGGTAAGTCATAAGCGTTATCATGTCGTGACTTGATAACGCTCACCTTTGGGCTAAAAGTTCTTGAAAGCGTTCGTCTTTGAGCGGAACTTTGTGTAATCAAGTGTTGCTCTGCTGCAAGCCTGAGTTACCTTGTTCCCATTACCTCTTCCAACCATGGACGACACCTGTTCAACACGCTACACCTGAGAAGTGACTTGTTCAACACGCTACACCTGATAAGTGACTTGTTCAACACGCTACATCTGAGAAGTGACTTGTTCAACACGCTACATCTGAGAAGTGACTTGTTCAACACGCTACATCTGAGAAGTGACTTGTTCAACACGCTACATCTGAGAAGTGACTTGTTCAACACGCTACATCTGAGAAGTGACTTGTTCAACACGCTACATCTGAGAAGTGACTTGTTCAACACGCTACATCTGAGAAGTGACTTGTTCAACACGCTACATCTGAGAAGTGACTTGTTCAACACGCTACATCTGAGAAGTGACTTGTTCAACACGCTACATCTGAGAAGTGACTTGTTCAACACGCTACATCTGAGAAGTGACTTGTTCAACACGCTACATCTGAGAAGTGACTTGTTCAACACGCTACATCTGAGAAGTGACTTGTTCAACACGCTACATCTGAGAAGTGACTTGTTCAACACGCTACATCTGAGAAGTGACTTGTTCAACACGCTACATCTGAGAAGTGACTTGTTCAACACGCTACATCTGAGAAGTGACTGTTCAAAGCTCATCTGGAAGTGACTATGTTCCACACTCCCTACTGGTACGGGAGATTGTGTAGTCTTCTGGTACACCACACTGTCTACTGGTGCTACACTATCCTCTAGCACAGTAAGACAGGTGTGTGTACCCAGCAGACTCACAATCCTCCAGCATCAGTAAGACAGGTGTGGTGTACCCAGCAGACTACACTATCGACTTGTTCAACACGCTACATCTGAGAAGTGACTTGCTCAACACGCTACATCTGAGAAGTGACTTGTTCAACACGCTACATCTGAGAAGTGACTTGTTCAATCGCTACATCTGAGAAGTGACTTGTTCAACACGCTACATCTGAGATGTGACTTGTTCAACACGCTACATCTGAGATGTGACTTGTTCAACACGCTACATCTGAGATGTGACTTGTTCAACACGCTACATCTGAGATGTGACTTGTTCAACACGCTACATCTGAGATGTGACTTGTTCAACACGCTACATCTGAGATGTGACTTGTTCAACACGCTACATCTGAGATGTGACTTGTTCAACACGCTACATCTGAGAGTGACTTGTTCAACACGCTACATCTTAGATGTGACTTGTTCAACACACTACATCTGAGATGTGACTTGTTCAACACGCTACATCTGAGATGTGACTTGTTCAACACGCTACATCTGAGATGTGACTTGTTCAACACTACATCAGAGAAGTAACTTGTTCAATACTACATCATAGAAGTAACTTGTTCAACACACTATATCACTGAAGTGACTTGTTCAACATGCTACATCAGAAAATTGACTTGTTCAACACTCTACATCAGAAAAGTGACTTGTTCAACACTCTACATCAGATAAGTGACTTGTTTAACACGTTAAGGGGTTCAAAATGGATGAGAATGTCTAAGATTCAGGCAAAGCGAATTATTTTATTGAAAATGGGAGGTAATCAGTCCAGCTTGTGGACTGGACACCACGCGCATAGCTCTGCTCCAGTAACAAACTACACACAGACAACTACAAACAAGGTAACTACTCAGATAACTGCACACAGACGTTTACACAGACAACTACACACACGTAAACAAAAGCAGGTAATCTCTCACAGCTCACCTGGTCTTGACCCTTAAAGTAAATAGTTTCGTAGGTGGGCGCTTCTTGATCAGCGTCGGGGGTCGGGGAGGGTGGGCACATTGACCGCCGGGGTGGCTTGGGCGGCGGCAACGGCTGGTGTGGGCGGCACAGAGGTCCAGAGGTCAGAAGGCGAGTGTAGTTGTGGGCGTGGTGTAGGTGTGGGTGTTCAAGACGAGCGTGGGGGCAGCGATCACGTGGGAAGAGAGGAGAGAAGATACAAATTTCATTAGTAATACCTCATAAAATATGCAACGAGTTCAAATAAAAATATAAATCACATGAGTCACCACATAATCATACTCACTGACACACCCACTGAGATGCTGCAGTTCCTATCGTGGGATGCTGCAACACCCACCGTGGGATGCTGCAACACCCACCGTGGGATGCTGCAACACCCACCGTGGGATGCTGCAACACCCACCGTGGGATGCTGCAACACCCACCGTGGGATGCTGCAACACCCACCGTGGGATGCTGCAACACCCACCGTGGAATGCTGCAACACCCACCGTGGGATGCTGCAACACCCACCGTGGGATGCTGCAACACCCACCGTGGGATGCTGCAACACCTACCGTGGAATGCTGCAACACCCACCGTGGGATGCTGCAACACTCACCGAGGGATGCTGCAACACCCACCGTGGGATGCTTCAACACCCACCTGGATGCTGCAACACCCACCGTGGGATGCTGCAACACCACCGAGGGATGCTGCAACACCCACCGTGGAATGCTCAACACCACCGTGGATGCTTGCAAGTACCCAATGAGGGATCTTGAAGTACCCAACCGTCGGATGTTGAAGTACCCACTGAGGGATGTTGCAATACCCACAGGAATGCTGCAATATACACTATGGGAGGTTGACATACCCACTGTTATGCTGCAATACCTACTGTGGAAGGCTGCAAAACACATTATTGGAGGTTGATACCCAATGTTATGTTGCAACACCCACTGTGGGATGTTGCAATACCTACTGTGGGATGCTACAATACCCACTGTGGGGTACTAAGATATCTATCTGTGCTTTACCTGAGACTGGTTTTGAGAACACTCACTGCCCTTTCCCCGCAGCCCGGTCCGAGGCCAGACTTCCCTGTTGACCGCCTGGTCAACCAAGCTACTTGTGCTAGTGGCCTGCATGCTCACACCCATCACAATCCGGCTGATCGGGAACGTGTAGACTGAAGGTGTCCAGCATCTTGAAAAGGTGTGTTCGCCTCAGCAGTATTTCTTAACTGATGAAGTGCGTTGAGCCAAGACTGTTAACACAGTTGATAAATCAGACACATGGCAACACTTGGGTATCTTCGCTGAGGAAAATTTCGCCACACAGTGGCTTCGTCAGTCTTATACAAAGAAGAATGGTGAAGATCAGAAGGAGTTTGAGGTAATCAGTCCCTCAGCCTGAAGTCGATATTATCAGTCCATCAGTCTTGAAAAGATTGATGGACTGATAACGTCGACTTCAAACTGATGGACTGATTCTGATCTTCACCATTCTTCTTTGTGTAAGACTGATGACGCCAGTGTGTGGCGAAACATTTCCTCACTGAAGATACCCAAGTGCCACACACGTGTCTAATTTATCAACTTGTCGGTTCTCCCAACCATTTATCTACAGGTTAACAGTCTTCTAAAATTGTACCCATGGCCTCCGTACTCTTCAATGGGTTTCTTCCAAACCTGATGTGTATCTTTCACTCCGGTAACTGGTGTAGTTGTGTGCTGGTAGACACTACTTCCTCCAGTACCTTCCATGTATATATTATCACTTCTCTCTCTTCTTCCTTCCTGAGAGAACAATCCTGGCGCTTTGAGGCATTCCTAGCAGTTTACATGTTTCCTGACTGTACCAGTATATGTACAATTTCTAGGTCTGCTCTCTCTCTCTCTCTCTCTGCTCTCTCTCTCTCTGCTCTCTCTCTCTCTCTGCTCTCTCTCTGCTCTGCTCTCTCTCTGCTCTCTCTCTCTGCCTCTCCTCTCTTCTCCTCTGCTCTCTATCTCGTCTCCTCCTCTCTGCTTCTCTCTTCTCTCGCTCTCTTCTCCTTCTCTCTCTCCTCTCTCTCTCTCCTGCTCTCTGCTCCCCCTCCTCTCTCGCCCTCTCTCTGCTCTGCTCCTCTCTCCTCCTCTGCCCCCTGCTCTGCTCATCTCTCTGCTGCTCTCTCTCTCTCTCTCTCTCTCTCTCTCTCTCTGCTCTCTCTCTCTGCTCTCTCTCGCCTTGAAATAAGCTGTGAGCACGGAAATCTATTTAAGTCGTGAAAGCACAAATGACATGTACCATCATTGGTGTTGTTTCTGTTTTGAAACTTGTCATAATCCACCCTCTCATTGTCCTCACCTTCACTGCATTTGCCTTAATGCATTTCCAGATGGCAGATCCTACGACATAATTATTTCGAAGTCTTTTACTTGTTCCTCAAGTTATATGTTCTGCTTTTTTTCTGCCTCCTACCACAGCGTTCTGTATATCATTTCCATACCTCAGCAGATGAAATTTGTCACTGGTGAAAATCATGGTACTGTCGTACTAAATAAGCCGAACTTGCCGAATAGGCCGAACTCCCTCAAAAATTAAATTTTCTAGATTTTTTTTTACATATTGATAGCTATTTGTTTTCATTAACAATGCTACAAAGATTTTTATTTTTGGACCAACACACAGAATCCTCACCTAACCTCCCATAAACTAACGTATTTTTTTTATCCAAAATTCTGCTATATATATATTATAGGTTAATTTAAATTTATTTACTATTCCTTAAAACCAATTATATATATATATATATATATATATATATATATATATATATATATTATACTATAAAATATTCGCCTGACTTATGGATAAAATAAATTTTAGTTGTTATTCGGCTTCAAATAATTATATATATATATATATAATTATATATATATATATTACTTGATTGACTTATGAAATAATTTTAGTTCGCTTATTGCAATGACAAACTGGACGATTCGGCTTATTAGGCACGACAGTATCATCACTTACCCACTGACTGGCTTCGTCTATAATTTTTTTCTACTGAGATTACTTTTATACTTATTTTGGTAATCGTATGCAAATGAAGCTGTGGTTAGTGTTCTTATCTATCTCTGCAGCGTTGACAAGTACACGACTGCTGCGTTGACCAACACACGACTGCAGCGTTGCAACACGACTGCAGCGTTGACCAACCACACGACTGAAGCGCTGACGTTGACAAACACGACTGCAGCGTTGACCAACCACACGACTCGCAGCGCTGACCAACACACGACTGCAGCGTTGACAAGAACACGACTGCAGCGTTGACAACCACACGACTGCAGCGTTGACCAACACACGACTGCAGCGTTGACCAACACACGACTGCAGCGTTGACCAACACACGACTGCAGCGTTGACCAACACACGACTGCAGCGTTGACCAACACACGACTGCAGCGTTGACCAACACACGACTGCAGCGTTGACCAACACACGACTGCAGCGTTGACCAACACACGACTGCAGCGTTGACCAACACACGACTGCAGCTTGACTCAACGACACGACTGCAGCGTTGACTCACACACACGACTGCAGCGTTGACCGAGCAGCGAAACACGACTTGCAGCGGCGTTGACCAACACACGACTGTAGCGTTGACAAACACGGGATAACATCAGCGTCAAACTGAATAAATTAATCACATTTCAGGTGAAAGTAAACATTAGGAGAGAAGCTGCACATAATGAGACGCGACTGCACTGTGCATTATAATTATGAGAAGCGTTAACGCCAGCGTCTGGGGTGATGGCAGGTAGTCAGGGTTGATCAGAAGAGGGTAGCAGCAGTTACCTACATTCATGAGAGCTTTATCGACATCACAGCCTCCATCCCCCCCCCCCAAGGTGTACCGCTCTCTTTTGACTTAGTTTTTTCGTGAAAGTGAGCTCTAGCTCGTGGTTCGTATATTTACGTAGAGACAAAATTACTTTATACGCCACCTATCAGAATGTATGGTCACTGTCATTATACGCCACCTCCCAGATTTTTTCACAATATATTGTAGTATATATTGAATGATGCAGTAATCACTACAACACGTGTAGATATCGGAAATCTTTCCACTCTTCTCATGGGTAACATCCACATAATCTTTCCCACTCTTCTCATGGGTAACATCCACATAATCTTTCCCACTCTTCTCATGGGTAACATCCACATAATCTTTCCCACTCTTCTCATGGGTAACATCCACATAATCTTTCCCACTCTTCTCATGGGTAACATCCACATAATCTTTCCCACTCTTCTCATGGGCAACATCCACATAAAACATGATCAGGAATCAGAAACATCAATAATTAACTACAATTAAAACCTCTGCGTGTTATGATCTATACTGTACCAAGCTTACTACTGATGACCAGCACTCTCTCCACCCACAACCTCCCACACACACGTGAGACACGAGAGAGACACAGACAGACAGACAGATAAACAGAGAGACAAAAAAAAATAAGCCGATTGCATATTCTGCACTTCTGTGCATAATATTGCATATGTACACCAACACTACAGAATACTACACATGTATAGCACCTCTGCACATAATATTACACATGTACAGCAACACTGTGTAGAAGACTACACATATGCTTCAGCTACTGTGTAGTAACCACCTGTTATTGAGATGCTTCTGTTTAATGCTCACCTCAGTTTACGTTATTTACAGGTCAACATCTCGCGGTGCAGAGACGAAATAATGAAAAAATCTTAAAGGAAAAAGTAAGGGAAAAATGTTAATATTTACTTTACCACCGGGTCTGAGTTCAAAAAGAGATTAATGAATACTTATAAAATGACTATTGCAACTGAGACTGTTCTTAGTGCAAATGGTAAACCCTAACTTAACTGAATCTAACGTAATGAAATTTAATGTAACCGAATGTGATAAATGGTTTGAAAACCTGACAAGTTGAAGATTGAGACACTTATGTCAACATAGGAATCTTTTATTGAAGAAAGTTTTGCACACAATGGTTTCGAATCAGTCAATAAAGCAGAAAGGTATAAGGAGAGAGAGTTTGAGGTAATCAGTCCCTCAGCCTGGAGTCGATGTGTTCAGTCCATCACTCTTGTAGAAAGTACAGCATAGGACCAGAGAAGTGGCTATATGTAGTCAGGTGAGTGGAAGCAGGAGGCGGGGGTCACAGTGGAACCATCCACTAGTGTAAGTTCCACTGTGACCCGCCGCCTCCTGCTTCCACTCACCTGACTACAGTATGCCACTTCTCTGATCCTATGCTGTACTTCTACAAGAGTGATGGACTGAATACGTCGATTCCAGGCTGAGGGACTGATTACCTCAAACTCCTCTCCTTATACCTTTCTGCTTTGTATTGGACTGATGAAGCCACTGTGTGGCGAAAAGTTTCTTCAATAAAAATTCCCATATGTTGCATAAGTGTCTCAATCTCCATAACCTAACACCAGCCTCGCCGACCCTTTAACGTAATAATTATTCCGCAGTGATTCTCACATTCTAGCACGAAAAATTATGTCGACTTATATGGGTAAAAAAATGTAATTTCACAAGTATTACAAAGAGAAGACATAACTCTGATGGACTGGTGTTTGGAACTGTCCTTGTAAAGGTTTATGAGCCGTGATTTACCAGGCCTGTCACCTGACTCAACACCTCTCCGGGTGCATTCTAACATACTTAAAAGGCATTATGTATAATTATCTTTCCTAAATATTAACTTGCACAAGGAATTTTTTTTTTGTGAGGATATGGATGGCTTACGTGCATTTACAAAACAAAACTCATGATCGAGTTCAGGCCCAACTGTACAAGTGTACAACTATTGTATAAACCCCGAGCAGAGCGAAACACCTGCCCCCTACCTGGGACGCTGACCAGCTTACACTCAAAGCTACATAACTCATCAACACGAAATAAACTTAGCTGGTATTTAGGGCCGCAATAAATATGCCGAGTTGATAAGGAAGAATAAGAGTCCCAAGAAGGATGGAGGAAATTCACTTGGGGTGTCCAGGCAGAGCGAGGAGTCTCCAACCCACCAAGGCCGCAAAATACACAATTACTTATATGGCACACGGCTGGATACAAAAAAAAAAAATGAACAGCAGTGTAAACAGACACAAGGCGTCACTTTGCACATTCTTACACAGACAAGCTAACTTAAAAATATATACGCCAAGGTTGAATTAATATAAAAATATAGAACCCTATCGTATTAGTATACACAGAAAAAAACCACTGTATAAAAGAACAGTAAAGACATAGTTATAATATAGGGTACGAACTTCACCTCCGGATAGAGCACTTTACACCACTGAAATTTACTTAATCAGACTCGACTGAATTATGTACACTCAATATTATTTAATACGCCTCATAGAGCTAGTTCATTAAACACGAGGATATACCTTATAGAGCTAATCTATTAAATAGGAAGACTCAATCACTTTATAATCAGAAAAATAACACTGGGAGGAAATAATAATATACAAACATACGAGGAAATACAATTATTTAATAGGGAATAAACAATTAGTAAAAGATTACCACTTAAACAATATTACTGAGAAGGGATAATATTACTATATGGGGTTATTGCAATTGTGTTACACAACTATGAGAAATGAGAATACAAATTATGCTGCAGAAATGTACACTTACAATCAATAGTCCACTGCAGGATAATCCAAGCCTCCACCTGGGTTCTTTAGCACTAGTTTCATCCTCTAAAACAAGTCTCAAGAACATCCACTTCCAGCCGGCTCGGTGGCTAAGCCTTCTCCATCCTCACTCCATCCAGACTTGAGTACCTTCACTCTCCCCCCTTCCCCTTCACACTCCCAAGTGGGCGAGTACAACTGGAACAATATTTCACTCAACACCCCCCCCCCTCCCGAAAAAAATAGAAGAACCTGGATTTTATTCTTCCAATAACGTCATATTCTTCGTATTTCATTATTAGTACATGTATAAATAACCGTTTCTCATATTTTTGTATATATTTTTTCGCCAGTATTATTTCCTGAATGAAAAGTGTGTTCAGAACTCAGATTAATTAAGTCGAATTCAAGTGATGTATAATGACCTACTGGGAAGTAAACGGCTTCGCACCCCTTCCCTATGACAACAAGGAGCAAGAGTCAAAATCAACACTGAGCGACACAAGGATCTAGTATTTTATTCTAGTTTATCAACATTAAGGGATATGGGAACTACTGTATTGTATCAACATTAAGGAACATGGGGCACGAGAGTACCAACTAAACACTGTTTTAGTATCAAAACACATGGAGTACCATCATATCCCTACATCACAGAGGGCACACTGCACACATTGTCTTTGACAGGAGGCACAATCAGAGGCCACGCACACACACAGAATTAGTTTAAGCAAGAACACACAACTCAGAAACACCCAATTAGGAAAGGAGGCACCAGCGTAGACAGCAAGACAGTGCGGCACACACCATGAAGCACGGAACTCGTGTATACAAGGCACTGCAAACCTCAATGTAAATTATGCGTATAGTGAAGAAGAAAAAAAAAGAGATCAGTAGGATGAGAGTGTGCACGGGATACTAATAAAACGCACCCAACCACCCACAACTTCGTGCTCACCTACACAATGACACGGGAATGGGCAATTATTTGCCCCTGGCTACAATATAATGGTAGTAGAGGAATAGCCAGAGTATACACCAACACTGGTTGGTCACTGTATGGAGCGAGAACTGCACTATAAACAACTGCCATCATCACCACCCCATTAGTCTACCACTGTAAAGTACTAAATGATAAATATGTGCTCTTTCACTGGTATATCTGGTAACAGTAAACAAGGCAAGCGAGAATGGAGGAAGTGAGGGGTTTCTATTGTACAGTAACAGGTGTCTTTCTAGGGAAAGTAAGAGTCTACCCTACAGTAAGGAAAACCCTTTGAGAAGGACTCTATCGAACAATAGTGGCTCACTTCCTAAGGGTCCTTTCTTTATTCAGTATTATTGGTCTTCCTGGAGCCTAAATATCTACAAAATGGTGCCTTCCAAAGGGGTACAACAATCTCTACCTAAAATTGAGGATTTCCCTCCAAAAGGGCGCAACGATCTCTGCCTGACAGGAGGGGTTCTCTCCCAATGGGAATTAAGTCTTTAAACAGCAGTAAGAAGATTCCTTCTAATGCAACAAAACTACTGAACAGAAATGAGTCTTTCTATGAGTACTAGGTAACAAGTGCTATTCAAGACATCTCTTCTAAACGTAAGTCAGTGTGCTAGCAGAAATAAAAGTGTCTACCACAGTAATGGGTTCCACCTATGGGGTGGTAAGGGTCCAACGAACAGTAGTAGGTTCCCACCTACATCTCTACAAGTCAGAGTATCAGCCTCCTCATCAATTTAATTTTAATATACTAGCAGATGATTCCATCTTAACATTAACATATAACACTGACATCATGAGGTAATATTTAGTGGAGTTAGCCATCAAACTAGAGGACCAGGAGACAGAAAACCACACCACACTACAATGATGGCTAATGAACACACAACAACGACTTGATAACAAATACACAGCATCTTTCTGCTTGACAGGTGGCCATGTGCTAGCTAGGGACATATATGGGGGCTGTGCTTGCTAGGGACATATATGGGGGTTGTGCTTGCTAGGGACATGTGGGGGAAGAGTGTTGTACTTGCTGTGTGGGGAGGGTATGATACTGGAAAGGGTGGGGGGTAATGTACTTGCTAGAGGAGAAGTACGTTTCCTTGGTGGTTGTAGGAAATGTTCTACTGTGGTTGAAGAACATGGTGTATTAGAGTGCACTGATAGCGAGATACAGGAAGTATGTGTGTTTGTGTATTTGTACTGATGCCAGAGAGTAGGACTGCTGCCACAACTACTGCTGGGGTCGGTGAAGGTGGTGGCACGGCATCATGCACAGCTACTCACTTCTACTACCTTACTGCTGGAGGAGTCAGAGCCAGCAGGGGCAGCGGTGCGCCTGGTGACGGTGGCGCTGCTGGAGGAGGTGCTGCCGGGGCTGGTGGCGGCTGCGGCTGCGGCCACGGACGCCCCCTGCGGCAGGAGCTCGTCAGAGGAGGGCCGCAGGTGGCGGGAGTCCCTAGAGGGCCTGAGCGAGGCAGAAGAGCTGCGGCAGGAGCGAGGTGGAGGAGGCACCTCGTAGAGACCATCGTCGTCACCACATCTGCAACAACAACACACACTACAACTCTCCAACACTTAATGATCACCGGCTCTCCATCCAAGGTAATGGAGCTATTCTCCCAATCCACAGGCGCTGTATGACCCCTACAGGTTAGCACTTCCCAAGGAATACTGTGTAATAACAGTAAGAATACAATTTACAAATTTTCTTGAAGTATACGCAAGAAATAGTCGTCTCAAACTACACAAAATGTCAGGGGTGTTTGATCAACCAGGTTATGATGGCTATATAACCTTGATAAATAAATCATGTTAAGCGCTAAACCCACGTGGATCATTCAGCACAAGACGTGGTGGAGGCTCGATCATCCGTCTCCTGAGCACGAGACAAGACGCGCTTGCTATTTCCACTCACCTATGTCCTATATATCTTTAATGTGTTACAAGAGTTTTGCTAGTTGCACATCCCGCCCCCTGGACCAGGCTTGTCTAGTTGCCTGGGCCAGGCTTGTCTAGTTGCCTGGGCCAGGCTTGCGTCTAGTGCTTGCCTGGGCCAGGCTTGTCTAGTTGCCTGGGCCAGGCTTGCGTCTAGTGCTTGCCTGGGCCAGGCTTGCGTCTAGTGCTTGCCTGGGCCAGGCTTGCGTCTAGTGCTTGCCTGGGCCAGGCTTGCGTCTAGTGCTTGCCTGGGCCAGGCTTGTCTAGTTGCCTGGGCCAGGCTTGCGCCTAGTGCTTGCCTGGGCCAGGCTTGTCTAGTTGCCTGGGCCAGGCTTGTCTAGTTGCCTGGGCCAGGCTTGTCTAGTTGCCTGGGCCAGGCTTGCGCCTAGTGCTTGCCTGGGCCAGGCTTGCGCCTAGTGCTTGCCTGGGCCAGGCTTGCGCCTAGTGCTTGCCTGGGCCAGGCTTGCGCCTAGTGCTTGCCTGGGCCAGGCTTGTCTAGTTGCCTGGGCCAGGCTTGCGCTAGTGCTTGCCTGGGCCAGGCTTCGCCTAGTTGCCTGGGCCAGGCTTGCGCCTAGTGCTTGCCTGGGCCAGGCTTGCGCCCTAATGCTTGCCTGGGCCAGGCTTGCGACTAGTGCTTGCCTGGGCCAGGCTTGCGTCTAGTGCTTGCCTGGGCCAGGCTTGCGTCTAGTGCTTGCCTGGGCCAGGCTTGCGTCTAGTGCTTGCCTGGGCCAGGCTTGCGTCTAGTGCTTGCCTGGGCCAGGCTTGCGCTAGTGCTTGCCTGGGCCAGGCTTGCGTCTAGTGCTTGCCTGGGCCAGGCTTGCGTCTAGTGCTTGCCTGGGCCAGGCTTGCGTCTAGTGCTTGCCTGGGCCAGGCTTGCGTCTAGTGCTTGCCTGGGCCAGGCTTGCGTCTAGTGCTTGCCTGGGCCAGGGCTTGCGTCTAGTGCTTGCCTGGGCCAGGCTTGCGTCTAGTGCTTGCCTGGGCCAGGCTTGCGTCTAGTGCTTGCCTGGGCCAGGCTTGCGTCTAGTGCTTGCCTGGGCCAGGCTTGCGTCTAGTGCTTGCCTGGTCAACCAGACTCGCTCTGATGGCTATATATTCACTAGGAATAGCTAAAACCATAGGGCTGACACAACTCCCGAGGAAGAAATAATCAGGTTTGATCCAATGAAGAGGGTAGCTCTAGTTCCTGGGATCAAGAGGTCTTCAGTATGAAATGTGAAGTACAAATACCACAGACTTGAGCACACGTAGCCCCTGAGACTGGCGTTGCCGGCCCCTCGTGTTGCCACACACAAAACACACTGCGAGCAGGGAAATCCCTTAACGTCTCCTCGTAAGACAAACCCCTCAGCTCGGGGACTAGGCTTGTTGCAAACCTTTGCATTTTCTCTAATTTCTTGACATGTGTGACCAGGTGTGGGTTCCATACTGGTTCTGCATACTCCAATATGGCCCTGACGTACAGGGTGTATAGTGTCATGAATGACTCCTTACTTACATGTGGAAACGCTATTCTCAGGTTTGCCAGGCGCCCATATGCTGCAGCAGTTATTTGGTTGATGTCTACCTCAGGAGATATGCTCAGTAAGAGCATATCTTTTCCTTGAGTGAGTTTTGCAGCCTTTGACCTCTTAGGATGTCCTCCGTCTGCGGTCTCCTTTGTTCTTCCCCAATCATCATACTTTTGCACTTGCTGGGGTTAAACTCCAGGAGCCATTTGTCAAATCAGGCTTGTAGCCTATCCAGATCCCCCTTGTAGGCTTACCCTATCCTCTTCCGCTTGTATCCTCCTCAGTTTCACATCGTCTGCAAACAGGGACACCTCTGACTATCCCTTCCGTCATATTATTCATATACAAGAAACAGCACCGGACCTAGGACTGACCCTTGTGGAGCCCCAATTGGCACATGCACCCACTGACACCCGTTGTTTCCTTCTTGTCAGGTATTCCCTAATCCATTGCAGTACTTTCCCTTTATTCCTGCCTGCTCTACTTTTTCAACCAGTCTCTTGTGTGGAACTGTGTCGAAATCCTTCTGACAGTCCAAGAAGATGCAGTCTGCCCATCCCTCTCTCTCCTCTCTTACTTCTGTTACGTGTCATAAAACTCCAATAGGAGTTTTATGACAAGGATTTCCCTTCCCTGAAGCCGTGCGGGTTGTCATGTATTAGTCCATTCCGTTCTAGGTACTCCATTTTTTTCCTGATAATCTCCTCCATAACTTTACATACATGTCAGTGTCACTGGTCAGTAGTTTGGTACAGCCTGTCTGTCTCATTTTTTTAAAAATCGGGACTACATTTGCTGTCTTCCCCACGTCAGGCAGTTGCTCTGTTTCCATAGATTTATTGAAGATTGTTGCTAGAGGCACACACAATGTGTCTGCTCCTTCTCTCAGGACCCAAGAAACCTCGTTCTCGGTTGTGTGCAGTATGTCCAGCACTTGCTGGTGCACCCTACTACCTCGGTTTTCTGGGAGCCTCTCTGTCCTCACTGTGAATATCTCCCTGAATCTTGAGCTAAGCTCTTCACATAATTCCTGGTCATTCCCTGTGAGCTTCCCTCCTTCCTTCCTCAACCTGATTACCTGATCCTTGACTGTTGTTTTCCTTCTGATGTGGCTGTATAACAACTTTGTGTCAGATTTGGCTTTTTATGCTGTGTGGCAGCTTAGTTTCGTCTAGCTGGTCTACTGTTCGCGGCTGTCTTTGTGGGTGTAATTACAGGACGCAGTTTTCTGTGTGTCCCCTCCTGTAATTCCACCCACTCAGACAGTCTCGGCAGTAGATCAGCTAGACAAGACTAAGTTTATAATTGCTGGTCAACCAGGCTGTTGCTCCTGGGGGCCTGCTGATCCGTGTGTCCATCGCAGTCTCGTTGATCTGGCACCTGGTGGGGATGCTTGTCCAGTTTCCTCTTAAAGGCTTGTACACTTGTTCCAGCGGTGTTTCTGATATCATCTGATGGAGCAAGTGTTGGAGCCTTCGGGAGGAGGATGGACGGGTGTCTTCACCGGGTGCCGGATCGGCAGGGCTGTGATGGATGTGTGGGGCAGCGGCCTCCAGCAGCAGCAGCCTGGTTGACCAGGCAATCACCAGACGAGCCTGGCCCATGGCCGGGCTCCGAGAGTAGTGAAACCCTCGGAAATCTTCAAAGGTATATCTTCAAAGGTATTCTCGTATTGATGCTGGACTTCTCTCCTTACCTATGCATATTCATTTCTGGCTCTTCGACTCAACTCCTTATTTTCATGGGCCCTTTGTCTTCTCTATTTTTTCAACCATACTCTTGCACACTTGACTTTGACCTCTCCACAACTCTCGGTAAACCAATGGGCTAACCCTAGTCCTCCAGGTGTTTCTCATGCCCTCTGGTACGAACTTCTCTACTGCCTCCCAGCACTTTGTGGTCTCTTGTTCCATTTCATTTACTGTCTTTCCTCTAGCTCGCTTTTCCACTGCACCTCATGATGAACTGTTTCATACTTGTGTAGTCACTTTTTGGAAGTTTGGCTTCTCCCGTCCTTCTCATGCTGCTTCACTCTCCATTGTTAACTCCACTATGTATTCGAAACTTAAGACCACAGTCACTAGCACCTAGGGGTCTTTTGAGGTCTTGCCTTGCTGGTTCGTCTCCTCCCTCTCTCTCTCTCTGGTTGTGTCCTTAACATGCTGGTACATAAATTTTCTTGTACTGCCTCCAACATCTTGGCTCTCCATATGTCTGGTTCAGCACGTGGCTCCAGAATCTCCCAGTCTCCTTATGGTTGAAATTCCCCATGATGAGTAACTTTGCCCTGCGCATGTGGACCCTTCTGGTGATGTCGGCTAGTGTGTCCACCATCACTCTTGCTCTCATTATATTCATGTCTTGGCCTCCTGTTGTTCAATGGCATGTTGTACAACATTCCTACCATCACTTTTGGGCCTCCAGTATGCAGTGTTCCTATGTAGTTATCTGCTACCCCTCTGAATAGTCCTCTCATCTTCTCAAAAGTCCATTGGTTCTTGATGAGCAGTGCAACTCCTCCCCCTCGTCTTTCCTCAGGATCTGATATCTAGATGGGAAGATCGCGTCCGTTATTAGTTCTGTGAGCTTTGTCTCTGCGATTGCTATAATGTCCGGGGATGCCTCAGTGATTCTTTCCTGCCACTCCTCACTCTTATTTGTAATTCCATCTGCGTTGGTGTATCACACCTTCAGCTTCCTTTCAAGGACTGTATTCTGGGAGGTGGGAGGGGTTGGTGCTCGCTGTGGGTGAGGTAGGCAGGCATGAATATTATGGTAGTCTGCTGGTGTGGCAGTATTAGTGCTGGGAGGGGTGGGGACTGTGGATGTGGAATGTAGCTTGCTCTGTTATTGCGTTTGGTTGGTGTGGGGTGGTTGGGGTTGAGGGGATGCTGTGGGTGGGTCTATGTGCTGTTGTGTTTGCTGTTCCCTTCGAGGATGTGCTTCCCTGTCTGCCAGTGACTGTCATCCCTCATGCCTCTGGTGCATTCTTACTGTACTCACCTAGTTGTGGTTGCAGGGGTCGAGACACAGCTCCTGGCCCCGCCTCTTCACTGGCCGCTACTGGGTCACTATCCCTGCGCCATGAGCTTTATCATACCTCTTCTTAAAGCTATGTATGGAACCTGCCTCCACTACATCGCTTCCCAAACTATTCCACTTCCCGACCACTCTGTGACTGAAGAAATACTTCCTAACATCCTGTGATTCATCTGAGTCTTCAACTTCCAACTGTGTCCCCTTGTTGCTGTGTCCCTCTCTGGAACATTCTGTCTGTCCACCTTGTCAATTCCTCTCAGTATTTTATACGTCGTTATCATGTCCCCCCTATCTCTCCTTTCCTCCAGTGTCGTCAGGTCGGTTTCCTTAACCTCTCCTCATAGGACATACCCCTTAGCTCTGGGACTAGTCTTGTTGAAAGCCTTTGCACTTTCTCTAGTTTCCTTACATGCTTCGCTAGGCGAGGATTCCAAACTGGTACTGCATACTCCAATATGGGCCTAACTTACACAGTGTACAGGGTCCTGAATGATTCCTTATTAAGATGTCGGAAAGCTGTTCTTATGTTTGCCAGGCGCCCGTATACCGCAGCAGTTATTTGGTTGATGTGCGCCTCAGGAGATGTGGCCGGTGTTATACTCACCCCAAGATCCTTTTCCTTGAGTGAGGTTTGTAGTCTCTGGACCCCCTAGACTGTACTCCATCTGTGATCTTTGCCCTTCCCCAATCTTCATGACTTTGCACTTGGTGGGGTTGAACTCCAGGAGCCAGTTGCTGAACCAGGCCTGCAGCCTGTCCAGATCCCTTTGTAGTTCTGCCTGATCCTTGTCCGATTGAATTCTTCTCATCAACTTCACATCAGCAAACATGGACACTTCGGAGTCTATTCCTTCCATCATGTCATTCACAAATACCAGAAACAGCACCAGTCCTAGGACTGATCCCTGTGGCACCCTGCTCGTTACAGACGCCCACTCTGATACCTCGCCACGTACCATGACTCGCTGATGTCTTCCTGACAGGTATTCCCTGATCCATTGTAGTGCCTTCCTTGTTATCCCTGCCTGGCCCTCCAGCTTTTGCACAATCTCTTGTGTGGAACTGTGTCAAACGCCTTCTTACAGTTCAAGAAAATGCAATCTACCCACCTCCCTCTCTCTTGTCTTACTGCCGTCACCCTGTCATAAAACTCCAGTAAGTTTGTGATGCAGGATTTCCTGTCCCTGAAACCGTGCTGGCTGTCGTTGATAAGCTCATTCCTTTCTAAGTGCTCCACCACTTTTCTGATATTCTCCATGACCTTGCATACTATACATGTCAGTGACACTGGTCTGTAGTTTAATGCTTCGTGTCTGTCTCTTTTTTTTAAAAACTGGGACTACATTTGCTGTCTTCCATACTTCAGGTAGTCGCTGTGTTTCGATAGATGTGTTGAAACTTGTTGTTAGTGGTACACATAGCGCCTCTGCACTATGTTAACCGACCCCATCGCCTTTGAGGTATCTAGCTCGCTGAGCAGCCTCTTCACTTCCTCGGTTGTATGTATTGTGTCCAGCACTTGATGGTGTACCCCACCTCTCCGCCTTTCTGGAGGCCCTTCTGTCTCCTCTGTGAACACTTTTGAATCTCATGTTGAGCTCCTCACACACTTCACGGTCATTTCTTGTGACCTTCCCTCCTTCCTTCCTCAGCCTGATCACCTGGTCCTTGACTGTTGTTTTCCTCCTGATGTTACTGTACAATAGCTTTAGGTAAGATTTGGCTTATGCTGCTGTGCGCGCGCGCGCGCGCGCGTGTGTGCGTGTGCGTGTGCGTGTGTGTGTGTGTGTAGTCTCAACTGCTAGCCGTTGACTCTTACTGGATACAATCTCTGTCTGGTTTCATTATCCCTATCATAAATATTCATAAAGTTGCGTGTGGATCCTGCTTGTGTCATGTCATTGTCAAGATCATACTTCTTCCTGACAGACTGAAGCAACACTTCCTCACTTCCCCGTGACTCACCTGTTTTTGTTTTTTTTAACTTCCAACTTTACACCTGTGTGCGTATTTTCTGCCTCTGGAGCAGCCTCTCCCTATCTACCCTTTCAATCCCTGGGTTTGTATATATCGTTATCGTGTTTCCCCTAGCCTTTCTTTCCTCTGTTATCAAGTTTAGCTCGTGTAGTCTCTCCTCAGCTCTTACCACATAGCTCCGGGATTACTCTCCTTGTAAATCTCTGCTCTTTTTTTCCACTTTTTTTACCATGCTTGATGAAGTGCGAGTTGCATGCTGGTGATGCAAACTCCGAGAAGGGCCTGACATATGTCGTGTATATAGTGTCGGCAATGCCTATTTGTTGACATTCCTAGAAGCTAATCGTACATATGCCAATTGGGCTATTAACGCTGCGATTAACATCGATTTGGAGTGCAATGGTGAACCTCGCCTTGGGTGAGGCAGGAGCTCCTGTATTTACATAAGATAGAGGTGACGAACGCTTACTAGGAACCTAGCACTGTGGTTGCAGCTGTACAGTCTTGTACCTCCACTCCCCTCTGGACTACACCTCCCTCCTCATCCACTACTTTCAAACACGTCTACATTCACCAGCTATAAATTTAAGATAACATTCAGATTATTTATTTGATCTTTTTTTTCTGCAATTTGTGAGTTAGCTTTGAACTGTAGTAGCCACGGTGTAGTGACCTTTAACAACTTAATAATATTCCTGAACCGACTGAAACGCCAACTTAAAATTTCCTCTCTTAATTGTAGGGTTAGTTGTGAATGACTAGGCAATGTTTTGTGATATTCTTGTTTTTGAACTGTGCCTTTTATTGTCCTTCATTGTGCCTTTTATTGTCCTTCATTGTGCCTTTTATTGTCCTTCATTGTGCCTTTTATTGTCCTTCATTGTGCCTTTTATTCTCCTTCATTGTGCCTTTTATTCTCCTTCATTGTGCCTTTTATTCTCCTTCATTCTGCCTTTTATTCTCCTTCATTCTGCCTTTTATTCTCCTTCATTCTGCCTTTGATTCTCCTTCATTCTGCCTTTGATTCTCCTTCATTCTGCCTTTGATTCTCCTTCATTCTGCCTTTGATTCTCCTTCATTCTGCCTTTGATTCTCCTTCATTCTGCCTTTGATTCTCCTTCATTCTGCCTTTGATTCTCCTTCATTCTGCCTTTGATTCTCCTTCATTCTGCCTTTGATTCTCCTTCATTCTGCCTTTGATTCTCCTTCATTTGCCTTTGATTCTCCCTCATTCTTTGATTCTCCTTCATTCTGCCTTTGATTCTCCTTCATTCTGCCTTTGATTCTCCTTCATTCTGCCTTTGATTCTCCTTCATTCTGCCTTTGATTCTCCTTCATTCTGCCTTTGATTCTCCTTCATTCTGCCTTTGATTCTCCTTCATTCTGCCTTTGATTCTCCTTCATTCTGCCTTTTGATTCTCCTTCATTCTGCCTTTGATTCTCCTTCATTCTGCCTTTTGATTCTCCTTCATTCTGCCTTTGATTCTCCTTCATTCTGCCTTTGATTCTCCTTCATTCTGCCTTTGATTCTCCTTCATTCTGCCTTTGATTCTCCTTCATTCTGCCTTTGATTCTCCTTCATTCTGCCTTTGATTCTCCTTCATTCTGCCTTTGATTCTCCTTCATTCTGCCTTTGATTCTCCTTCATTCTGCCTTTGATTCTCCTTCATTCTGCCTTTGATTCTCCTTCATTCTGCCTTTGATTCTCCTTCATTCTGCCTTTGATTCTCCTTCATTCTGCCTTTGATTCTCCTTCATTCTGCCTTTGATTCTCCTTCATTCTGCCTTTGATTCTCCTTCATTCTGCCTTTGATTCTCCTTCATTCTGCCTTTGATTCTCCTTCATTCTGCCTTTTGATTCTCCTTCATTCTGCCTTTGATTCTCCTCTTCATTCTGCCTTTGATTCTCCTTCATTCTGCCTTTGATTCTCCTTCATTTGCCTTTGATTCTCCTTCATTCTGCCTTTGATTCTCCTTCATTCTGCCTTTGATTCTCCTTCATTCTGCTCTTTTGATTCTCCTTCTCATTCTGCTTTTGATTCCTTCATTCTTTTCATTCTTGCCTTTGATTCTCCTTCATTGTGACTTTGATTCTCCTTCATTGTGACTTTGATTCTCCTTCATTGTGACTTTGATTCTCCTTCATTGTGACTTTGATTCTCCTTCATTGTGACTTTGATTCTCCTTCATTACTTTGATCCTCATTTGACTTTGATTCTCCTTCATTGTGACTTTGATTCTCCTTCATTGTGACTTTGATTCTCCTTCATTGTGACTTTGATTCTCCTTCATTGTGACTTTGATTCTCCTTCATTGTGACTTTGATTCTCCTTCATTGTGACTTTGATTCTCCTTCATTGTGACTTTGATTCTCCTTCATTGTGACTTTGATTCTCCTTCATTGTGACTTTGATTCTCCTTCATTGTGACTTTGATTCTCCTTCATTGTGACTTTGATTCTCCTTCATTGTGACTTTGATTCTCCTTCATTGTGACTTTGATTCTCCTTCATTGTGACTTTATTCTCCTTCATTGTGACTTTTATTCTCCTTCATTGTGACTTTTATTCTCCTTCATTGTGACTTTTATTCTCCTTCATTGTGACTTTTATTCTCCTTCATTGTGACTTCTATTCTCCTTCATTGTGACTTCGATTCTCCTTCATTGTGACTTTTATTCTCCTTCATTGTGACTTTTATTCTCCTTCATTGTGACTTTTATTCTCCTTCATTGTGACTTTTATTCTCCTTCATTGTGACTTCTATTCTCCTTCATTGTGACTTCGATTCTCCTTCATTGTGACTTCGATTCTCCTTCATTGTGACTTCGATTCTCCTTCATTGTGACTTCGATTCTCCTTCATTGTGACTTCGATTCTCCTTCATTGTGACTTCGATTCTCCTTCATTGTGACTTTGATTCTCCTTCATTGTGACTTTCATTCTCCTTCATTGTGACTTTCATTCTCCTTCATTGTGACTTTCATTCTCCTTCATTGTGACTTTCATTCTCCTTCATTGTGACTTTTATTCTCCTTCATTGTGACTTTTATTCTCCTTCATTGTGACTTTTATTCTCCTTCATTGTGACTTTTATTCTCCTTCATTGTGACTTTTATTCTCCTTCATTGTGACTTTTATTCTCCTTCATTGTGACTTTTATTCTCCTTCATTGTGACTTTCATTCTCCTTCATTGTGACTTTTATTCTCCTTCATTGTGACTTTTATTCTCCTTCATTGTGACTTTTATTCTACGTGGTGTTGCTGGTGTAGTAAAGGAAGCGCGAAACACTTAGGGGTGATACAGTGGCTGTGGAGGGAGATTCAATGAGATATGGTCTCACTTAGGTATATACTGTCCAGACACAGGTAAGTGAGCAGCTCGTGGTAGTCTGCACAACTATCTACCTGCAGAACTCACCACGAGCAGAAGGTAGGTAACTGTTCTTCCATGAACATACACAAGGTGTAGGCAGGTTGTTATAACAATTGAAGAGCGCTCTGAGTCAGGCAAGTCACTCAGTACTATTGGCAGTGAAAAATAAATACCACACATTTAGAAACATCAAGGGTAACATTAGCAATAAAAACCACTAACGCGAATAAATATATGAAATATCACAATGGTAAAATAACCAACATCGGTTAAAAAAGTACCATTAAATAATCAAAACCTAATAACTAATACCACCGAATGATGTCACCTTTATTTTTTAAAGACATGAACTTATAACCCAGTAAAAGGCCTCGGTCAGATGACCAAAAGCGCTTTCCAGCGGCGGGTCATTGTGACTACAACCTGCGTCAGGAGGCATCAATACCGATTTCTGACGAATCTAACCTAACCCATTAAATGGTCACTGTCAAAAGACTTCTAAAAAACAATCCTGAGATCCCTACATGTGCCCAGGTAATTATAAAAAAACAAAACTTAAAATGTGTTCCACAGTGAGCCGCACGCCCCAAGCTACACAGAGGGCAGCAGGAGCACACACAACAGGTGGATATGATGGGTCAGACGTGTATTGCCGGTGCGAATCGACAGAATGAATAGGGTGTGGAAAGAGTTATTCAGGGTGTCACCTACTGTCACACAACCTGACGATTCGTATATGGGATGGAGACAGTGTGTGTACATGTAAGGATGTATGTGGCCTAGGGGTGAAGAATGGTTCAGTAGGAGTAAGTGAATGTACAGGATACTTACTCAGACGTCTGGCTGCGGTAGGAGAGGGAGCCTCTGTCACTGCCGCTCACTGTCTTGGGCGGGGGCGGCACGTCGTAGATGGACCAGTCCGACGTCGCTTCTGACACACGGCTAGCCACCGACGTTCGCCCGTCACGGTCCGATATCCGGCTCTCACGGTCCGACGTTCGACTCTCCCTGTCCGAAGCCCGACTCTCTCTATCGGAAGCCCGACTCTCTCTATCTGATGCCCGACTCTCTCTATCTGATGCGCGGCTGCTGGCTCTGTTCTCTGATAACCTACACACGCTCTCTCCATCTGCAGGAGGGGAGGGGAGGCGAGGGAGAGAGGAAAACATTATAAACCTCACAAGAAACATTTCCTGTACAAACCCTGACCCTAACACCGTCTCTACCAGTCCTGTTACACTATGCAGCCCCGCTGCCTACAAACCTCCTTATAATATTTACGGGGAAATTAAACCCGTAGGGGTTTAAAAGGGTGGTCATCAAGCCTGATGCAAGGAAGGGGAGGGTAGCTCCAGTTCCTTGGATCGAGAGCTCTTGAGCAGTATTAAGGCCTGAAGGGCTACAAGCCTGAGCTGTGAGAGCCACGACTACAGCGGCGGCAGCCAACACTAACAACTCACTACTCATTAAGTACTTACACCACACAATGCTACAGCAAAACAACTCTACAACAACATTCATAAATAAACCAACTGACAACAGCATTCTAAAATACATATTCACAAATCACACTAGTTAATAAACTCAAAATAAAATACTGGCACTAGGAAAACAATATTTTTTACAGGAGTAAAAAAGGTAGAAGGTTTCATGAGAAAATTGGAAGAGTACCTGCAGAAAAGGCTATCAAGGCTTGACTAATGTGGCAATGTCGGCCTGCTGGCCGCTGCCGGCCACAGCCTGATTGACCAGTTAACGGTGAGCTCTGGCCGAGCTTCAAGAGAATAACTCTCTAAACCGGTCACAATCTGGTTTACGTAAATTGAAGGGAAGACGATATATCCAAATAAACCGAATAGTGACCCATTTCCAGCTTACCACACCTTGTTCAACCCTCTTTGATCACATCATCAGATTTACAGGGATCATACAACTTCTTGGGGAATGAAAGGCACTCACGCTCCTTGGCTCAGGAGCTCCTTCCCCCACCAAGAACCCTCGTTTGAGGATTTTCTAAGGACCGTCAAACAGTTTAGCTAGTGTTAGTTTTAAGTACGTACTGCATTTAGTTCATTAAATCTGTATTTCACCTGTACACTAACAAAGGATACTTTAATCCTTAAAAATGGGGATTAAAGCAAATTCAGTGTAGAAAGGGTGCGGCGCCACACTGGTGCAGCGAGAGGATGGCAAGTGTGGCGACAACACTCAAACACAAAGAAACATTTAAACTTTCATGATTCCAGATTTCTTGCCATCTTTGTGTGTGTTAAGTTCAGTGTTAAGGACGAGACTCAAAGAAGTAAATAGTGATCTTTCTTTCTGCACTAGCGCACCGCTAACATAATCCATCACCTCTTACATATGTAAGAGGCTCGTCTATAAGTACATATATTTTGGGAATGGCTCGTGTTTTTATATAGTTGCATCATTTTAAACTTTCTGGATGTCCCGTGATCATGTTATACAGTAGTTATGTTCTGTTATGAATCAAGCACTCCTAGTAGTTTTTGGTTTTTAATGTATTTCTTATCAATACAAAAAATCGGTATGGCGCGAGCAAATTTTTATTCCGAAAGTGCGGCCCCGATAAAAAACTCTGGGAACCATTGCAGTAACACAGACAAGTGGATTAGTGCATATAGAGTGAGATGCAGCATCTGGATCTCACTTAGCTCCATCATCAATGTTTACATAACTGGATTACTTCTTTAACCTTGACGGAATTTTGTCCATTGTTGTGAAGTGGCACTAGTGGAAAACGTACTCATTGTTCAGGAGTTTTAGCAAGTGCTATGTTTAGAAGGTGGGACATATGTGCACAAGTGTTATTAAGAGTTGCGAGGGAAGGTCCACAAGTGTGCAACCGTTCACCTACAGTCTTCACAATAGTGTGTGTATCTATCCTCCGTTCACCTTCCTTCGAAAGAATTTTTTCCCCTTATCACACATACATTGTATACTTGTATGAAACTATAAACCGGTGTGGATCATTCAGGTAAGGAGTGGTAATGGCTGGATCCTCCATCCGCTAATAGTGAGAGGCACTACTGACAGTGCTTCCCTCAGGGAAGGTTACAAGCAAACATGATGTGTTCACCTTCAACATCACCTATGATGAATAAACAGAATTCTGGATGAAGACTCGAACCGTGATCCATGCTCACAGGGTCCAACACAGTAATCCCTCAGCCCCAGAGCATGCAATAGGAAAGGTTTTACAATAATCAATTCTCTGACAAGGTTGTATCAGCGGCACCAGCTGTGTTCCTACTGTCTAATTCCACAGCCTAAGAAGCTTTCAAAGCAGATATATTATCATACCACTCAAAGCCATATATGGAGTCCCTGTCCATTATTCTATTTATGCATTAGCAGTCTTTCAGTACTATTTATGTTGGGTTTATGAACTATATGGCTTTGAGGGGTACGAGAATAGGTGGACTCTGAAAGATAGAAGGGCTGTGAGGGCCAGACAGTAGATCCATAGCTGCTTTTGCTGCTGCTGATACAACCAAGTCAAAGTGTTTGCTGTAAACCCTTGCTTTTTTAAGCTATGTGGCCGAGCCGTTGCAGCACTTGGCTTGCTATGTGCAAGGACCACTGTTCGAGTCCCCATCCAGTATTCTGCTAAGTCACTGATAGTCATTCATTAAGACTCGCATTGGGTTCATGTTGAGGGGTCAGTGAAGAGCTCACAGTGTGCTTTAAATACATACAACTGTCATAACACCATAACACCAGTTTTGAGGGACAATAATTCCCGCTTGAATTGGCTGGATTATTACCACTATTAAATTTACGTGAAGTGCTAAACCCTGTGGGTTAGTCATCTGCAAGGAGTGGTTTGATTAGGTGGAATCATTGTTTTAGGTTGCGTGTGACTGCTAGTAACGTCGGCTCCGCCAACTACACGTCGCAGGATCAACGTCATCATAATGGCGTCACAAGACTTATCAGGTGCATCAAGCATCACCAACAACCTGGCTGGCCAGAATAGTAACATACTATTTATTTTTCCACTATAATCTACCTTCTCCATAATTACTATCGCATTTGCTTTGTCTGTTTCGTAAGGTGAAGTCCAGGATCTTTCCTTAATTCATGGTATAACTTAACAAATCTTTGATGACTATTGTTGTTGGTGTGAGCTGCGCTCACACCTCTACAACAACATTATTCTGGCCAGCCAGGTTGTTGGTGATACCTGATGCGTCTTGTGATGCCATTTAATTCCTCCTTGCTGTGAATGACCCATACGAGTTTTCAACGTTATAAAATACAATGTGATAATATTTTACGGGTGAGTGGTGGTGTTGGACACAGCCACTGCAGCACCCTGTGTCAGAGTGAAGCACACGTGGTCACAAGTGTACAAGATACACGTGCAACATCTGCAGAAGTTTTGCAACATGGGTGACGCTGATGAAAGTCTCTGTCACTTGAACATCTTAAGCGAAGCTCCAACCAACATTCATGTTCTCTCACTAACAGTGCAAGACGGGGTGTGACTACCTGCATGTTGGGGAGAGAGGGGGCACTGAGCCCTGGAAGGTAACCTTACCTGTATGGTGGGGAGGGAGGGGGGCACTGAGCCCTGGAAGGTAACCTTACCTGTATGGTGGGGAGGAGGGGGCACACTGAGCCCTGGAAGGTAACCTTACCTGTATGGTGGGGAGGGAGGGGGTCAGTGAGCCCTGGAAAGTAACCGTACCTGTAATGTGGGGAGGGAGGGGGGCAGTGAGCCCTGGAGGGTAACCTTACCTGTATGGTGGGGAGGGAGGGGGCAGTGACCCCTGGAAAGTAACCTTACCTGTATCGTGGGGAGGGAGGGGGACAGTGAGCCCTGGAGGGTAACCTTACCCATACGTTACTCTAGGAGCCTAGGGAAAGGATGGTGAGGAGAAACTAGAGTGGGACCTTACCTGTGTGGCGGGGAGGCAGTGAGAGGGGAGGAAGCGTGGTGGGGAGGCAGTGGGTGGGAAAAGTAACTCGGGGAGACCTTGTGTGGTGCGGTATCGAGAGGGAGGGGTAGACTGACCCTTATAAAGTGGGGGACCTTATCTGTGTGGTGGGGAGGAAGGAGCAGTTCGAGTCCTGAATGGGGGGAGGGGAGGCGACCTTATATATGTAAAGGGGAGGAAGGGGAAGACGATTCCAAGAAGGGGGAACGTTACCCATGTGGTGAGGAGGGAGGGGAAGTGTGTGCACTGGATGAGGGAAGGGGAAGAGTGAGTCCTGGAAGAGGGAAGGGGAAGAGTGAGTCCTGGAGGAGGGAAGGGGAAGAGTGAGTCCTGGAGGAGGGAAGGGGAAGAGTGAGTCCTGGAGGAGGGAAGGGGAAGAGTGAGTCCTGGAGGAGGGAAGGGAAAGAGAGAGCCCTGGAAGAGGGAAAGGGAAGAGCGAGTCCTGGAGGAGGCAAAGGGAAGAGTGATTCCTGGAGAAGGGAAGGGGAGTGTAAGCCCTGGGGTGGGAAGGAGAATGAACCCTGGGGGTGTGAAGGGGAAGAGTGGGGAGTATAAGAATGAGCCCCGGGGGTGGTTGAGAGTAAAAGAATGAGCCCTGGAGGGTGGTGGGGAGGGGGAGAGTGAGCCCTGGAGGGTGGTGAGGAGGAGAGTGAGCCCTGGAGGGTGGTGAGGAGGAGAGTGAGCCCTGGAGGGTGGTGGGGAGTATAAGAGTAAGCCTTGGAGAGTGGTGGGGAGTACATGAGTGAACCCTGGAGGGTGGTGGGGAGGGGGAGAGTGAGCCCTGAAGGGAGGTGGGGAGTATAAGTGAGCCCTGGAGGGAGTGGGGAGGACCTTACCTGCGTGATGCTCTGGGTGGAGGATGATGGGGATGAGGACATTCTCGTAAGGCGAGCCCAGTTCCGAGGGCGTGGGGATGGGCGGCAGGGAGGGCGGCGGAGGCGGCCAGATGGGCGGCGGCCACGAGGGCGGCTCACCAGCACCCTCCTCACCCTCGTCCTCCTCCAAGTTGATGAGCTGGTTGTGGCCTGTGTACCGTGGTCCAGTGTACCAGTGGTCCAGTGTACCAGTAGTGTATGGTGGAATGTACCAGTGGAGTGTACCATTGGTCGAATGTACCAGTGGTCCAGCGTATCAGTGGTGAAGTGCACCAGTGGTACAGTATTGGTACCAGTGGTGGAGTGTACCAGTGTATCAGTGAGGTGTACCAGTAGTGTATACCAGTGGTGGAGCGTACCAGTGGTGGTGTGTACCAGTGGAGTGTACCAGTGGTGGAGTGTACCAGTGGTGAGTGATGTGTACCAGTCGTGTTTTCCAGTGATGTGAACCAGTCGTGTTTTCCAGTGGTTTGTACCAGAAGAATGTACCAGTGTACCAGTTGTGTGTACCAATGGTGTGGTGTACCAGTGGTGTGTACGAGTAATGGAGTGTACCAGTGGTGGAATGTATCAGAGGTGGTGTGTACAAGTGATGGTATGTAAAAGTGATGTGTACCAGTGGTGGTGGTGGTGGTGAGAGGTGGTGGCAGTGTAATGGTGGTAGTGTGTGGTAGTGGTAATATGTTGTGTGATATGGTGAGGTTGTAGTGTGTTGTGTAGTCGTGTGATGTGGTTATATTGTGGTGTGGTTGTAGTGTGTTGTGGTTATAGTGTTGTGTGGTTGTAGTGTGTTGTGGTTATAGTGTTGTGGTGTGGTTATAGTGTAGTGTGGTTGTAATGTGTGGTGTGGTTATAATATGGTGTGGTAGTAGTGTGTTGTGGTGTGGTTATAGTGTGTTGTGGTGTGGTTATAGTGTGTTGTGGTGTGGTTATAGTGTATTGTGGTGTGGTTATAGTGTGTTGTGGTGTGGTTATAGTGTATTGTGGTGTGGTTATAGTGTGTTGTGGTGTGGTTATAGTGTATTGTGGTGTGGTTATAGTGTGTTGTGGTGTGGTTATAGTGTGTTGTGGTGTGGTTATAGTGTATTGTGGTGTGGTTATAGTGTGTTGTGGTGTGGTTATAGTGTGTTGTGGTGTGGTTATAGTGTATTGTGGTGTGGTTATAGTGTGTTGTGGTGTGGTTATAGTGTATTGTGGTGTGGTTGTAGTGTGTTGTGGTTGTGGTGTGGTTATAGTGTATTGTGGTGTGGTTGTAGTGTGTTGTGGTGTGGTTATAGTGTGTTGTGGTGTGGTTATAGTGTATTGTGGTGTGGTTATAGTGTATTGTGGTGTGGTTATAGTGTGTTGTGGTGTGGTTATAGTGTATTGTGGTGTGGTTATAGTGTATTGTGGTGTGGTTATAGTGTATTGTGGTGTGGTTGTAGTGTGTTGTGGTGTGGTTATAGTGTGTTGTGGTGTGGTTGTAGTGTGTTGTGGTGTGGTTGTGGTGTGGTTATAGTGTGTTGTGGTGTGGTTGTAGTGTGTTGTGGTGTGGTTATAGTGTATTGTGGTGTGGTTATAGTGTATTGTGGTGTGGTTGTAGTGTGTTGTGGTGTGGTTATAGTGTGTTGTGGTGTGGTTGTAGTGTGTTGTGGTGTGGTTATAGTGTGTTGTGGTGTGGTTATAGTGTATTGTGGTGTGGTTGTAGTGTGTTGTGGTGTGGTTATAGTGTATTGTGGTGTGGTTGTAGTGTGTTGTGGTGTGGTTGTGGTGTGGTTATAGTGTGTTGTGGTGTGGTTGTAGTGTGTTGTGGTGTGGTTATAGTGTATTGTGGTGTGGTTATAGTGTGTTGTGGTGTGGTTATAGTGTATTGTGGTGTGGTTGTAGTGTGTTGTGGTGTGGTTATAGTGTGTTGTGGTGTGGTTGTAGTGTGTTGTGGTGTGGTTATAGTGTATTGTGGTGTGGTTGTAGTGTGTTGTGGTGTGGTTATAGTGTGTTGTGGTGTGGTTGTAGTGTGTTGTGGTGTGGTTGTAGTGTGTTGTGGTGTGGTTATAGTGTGTTGTGGTGTGGTTGTAGTGTGTTGTGGTGTGGTTGTAGTGTGTTGTGGTGTGGTTGTAGTGTGTTGTGGTGTGGTTGTAGTGTGTTGTGGTGTGGTTGTAGTGTGTTGTGGTGTGGTTATAGTGTATTGTGGTGTGGTTGTAGTGTGTTGTGGTGTGGTTGTAGTGTGTTGTGGTGTGGTTATAGTGTGTTGTGGTGTGGTTGTAGTGTGTTGTGGTGTGGTTATAGTGTGTTGTGGTGTGGTTATAGTGTGTTGTGGTGTGGTTGTAGTGTGTTGTGGTGTGGTTATAGTGTTGTGGTGGTGATATGTAGTCGGGTTTTACGTGTATGTGGTGGTGTATTGTTAGTATGTTGGCGTGGAGGTAACAATAGCACAGAGGTGGTTATGAGTGGGGTTGTGTGGTTGGGGTGGAGGTAACAACACGTGGGGTTGTATTTAAGTTGTGGTTGGGGTGGAGGTAACAACACGTGGGGTTGTATGAATGTTGTGGGTGGGGTGGAGGTAACACGTGGGGTTGTATGAATGTTGTGGGTGGGGTGGAGGTAACAACACGTGGGGTTGTATGAAAGTTGTGGTTGGGGTGGAGGTAACAACACGTGGGGTTGTATGAATGTTGTGGTTGGGGTGGAGGTAACACGTGGGGTTGTATGAATGTTGTGGTTGGGGTGGAGGTAACAACACGTGGGGTTGTATGAATGTTGTGGTTGGGGTGGAGGTAACAACACGTGGGGTTGTATGAATGTTGTGGTTGGGGTGGAGGTAACAACACGTATGGTTGTATTTAAGTTGTGGTTGGGGTGGAGGTAACAACACGTGGGGTTGTATGAATGTTGTGGGTGGGGTGGAGGTAACACGTGAGGTTGTATGAAAGTTGTGGGTGGGGTGGAGGTAACAACACGTGGGGTTGTATGAATGTTGTGGTTGGGGTGGAGGTAACAACACGTGAGGTTGTATGAAAGTTGTTGTTGGGGTGGAGGTAACAACACGTGGGGTTGTATGAATGTTGTGGTTGGGGTGGAAGTAACAACACGTGAGGTTGTATGAAAGTTGTTGGGGTGGAGGTAACAACACGTGGGGTTGTATGAATGTTGTGGGTGGGGTGAAGGTAACACGTGGGGTTGTATGAAAGTTGTGGTTGGGGTGGAGGTAAGACGGTGGTAGTCACGAGTGGGGTTGACGGATGGTATGAACACCAGGAGCAGGGTAGTAACCACGTGCGGGTCGTCGTAGGGTAAATAAGGGAGAATTAACAACGTGCCAGGTGGTCATTGGAAGGTACAGCTGAGGATGTAGTTTGATGGTGTCAGTAATGAGGGGAGTGTGCGTAGTTTGAGGTATATGGAAACGTTTAAGTTAGTAAATGGGCGTTTTAAAACGTTCATGACGTCAAGGTTCTCGTTGTATGTGCGTGCGTGCGTGCTGCAATTTGTTTGTTGGTAGTGTACGTTGGTGACAGTCACGGTGATATTCAGAAGTGTGAGTTTGTGTATAGATGGTGATGTTTGTACGGGTGTGTGCGGTTTACAGAGTAGGTGTATGCGAGTTACCCCAGTTTACAGTGTGTGTATAACTCAAGCGTACACAGTATGTGTTTACGTTAGCACAGTGTACAGAATACAAGTTACAAGAGTATACAGAGTACGTACATTACCCAAGTGTAGTGTGTACGTTGCCCAAGTGTACAGAGTATGTACGGAGGGAAGGGGCCGAGGAAGAGGTGGAGGAAAGGGAAGGAAAGCCAAGGTAAATATTAAGTAATCACCTAAGAGAGAATTACATGCTTGAGGACAAAAAAAAATAAGCATATGAATACAACTGAAATAAATCATAATACAAGCGTCATTCCATAGCAACTATATGAAGATTTACATACTGCACGTGGCCACAGAGACAAAAGCCAGGCTGAGTAACCATTACTTTACTGCTAACGTACTGGTGCTACTGTACTTGTGCACGATACCTGCTGGATCACACCAGTACTGGTGATACAGCTACTCAAGACAACACTTGTACTTGATACCTGCTGGACCACACCAGTACTGGTGATACAGCTACTCAAGACAACACTTGTACTTGATACTTGCTGGACCACACCAGTACTGGTGATACAGCTACTCAAGACAACACTTGTACTTGATACTTGCTGACCACACCAGTACTGTGTGTAATACTCAAGCACACTGTACTTGTTACGTTGCATGACAGAATACAAGTACGAGTATACAGAGTCTACATCCAGACAGTAGATTGTACGTTGCCCAAGTGTACAAGCTGACGAGAAGGCCAGGAAGGTGAGAAGGAGAAGCCAAGGTAAACATTGTAATCACTAGAGAATTACTTGGGACAAACAATAAGCATGAATACAACTGAAATAAATCATAATACAAGCGTCATTCCATAGCACTATTGAGATTTACATACTGCACGTGGCCACGAGACAAAAGCGGCTGAGTAACCATACTTTACTGCTAACGTACTGGTGCTACTGTACTTGTGCGATACCTGCTGGATCACACCGGTACTGGTGATACAGCTACTCAAGACAACACTTGTACTTGATACCTGCTGGATCACACCAGTACTGGTGATACAGCTACTCAAGACAACACTTGTACTTGATACTTGCTGAACCACACCAGTACTGGTGATACAGTTACTCAAGACAACACTTGTACTTGATACTTGCTGAACCACACCAGTACTGGTGATACAGTTACTCAAGACAACACTTGTACTTGATACTTGCTGGATCACACCAGTACTGGTGATACAGTTACTCAAGACAACACTTGTACTTGATACTTGCTGGATCACACCAGTACTGGTGATACAGCTACTCAAGACAACACTTGTACTTGATACTTGCTGAACCACACCAGTACTGGTGATACAGCTACTCAAGACAACACTTGTACTTGATACTTGCTGGATCACACCAGTACTGGTGATACAGCTACTCAAGACAACACTTGTACTTGATACCTGCTGGATCACACCAGTACTGGTGATACAGCTACTCAAGACAACACTTGTACTTGATACTTGCTGAACCACACCAGTACTGGTGATACAGTTACTCAAGACAACACTTGTACTTGATACCTGCTGGATCACACCAGTACTGGTCATACAGCTACTCAAGACAACACTTGTACTTGATACTTGCTGGATCACACCAGTACTGGTGATACAGATATCAAAGACTAACACATGTGCATGATACCTGTTGGACCACACCTGCACGGTGTCTACCTCTTGCTTTAAACCCACAGCTTGCCCACTTGGCTAATTTTGCTATGATTGCTTGGTATCTGGACACAAAAAGGAACAAGCCTTTAACCTACGTTTTCCTTTGAGCAGAGCCTTCTCAAAAGCTGTTCTACAAGTGAAACGTTGCAAAGAAAGGCTCGTTCTGCTGGCTTATTGCCCAGTCACCAGTGCGCGTCACCGCTCTTCACACACACCAATGTTTTGCCAAACATACCGATTCTGTTCGTTTGTAATACATAACTGCGTATTTATTGATATATAACTGTATATTCATTGTTGCTACATAACTGCATATTCACTGTTGCTACATAACTGCGTATTCACTGTTGCTACATAACAGCGTATTCACTGTTGCTACATAACAGCGTATTCACTGTTGCTACATAACTGCGTATTCACTGTTGCTACATAACTGCGTATTCACTGTTGCTACATAACAGCGTATTCACTGTTGCTACATAACAGCGTATTCACTGTTGCTACATAACAGCGTATTCACTGTTGCTACATAACGGATTCCGTGCTATAATCATCTGTTGCTACATAACAGCGTATTCACTGTTGCTACATAACAGCGTATTCACTGTTGCTACATAACTGCGTATTCACTGTTGCTACATAACTGCGTATTCACTGTTGCTACATAACTGCGTATTCACTGTTGCTACATAACTGCGTATTCACTGTTGCTACATAACTGCGTATTCACTGTTGCTACATAACAGCATATTCACTGTTGCTACATAACAGCGTATTCACTGTCGTTGCATAACTGTGTATTCACTGTTATCTGAGTTACTGTTATCTTCCCGTCAGCCTGAACCAGTCTAGCCATTCTCCTCTGACCTCCTTCGCCCACAGAACTGCCGCTCACCGGATGTTTTGTCTTTTTCACATCATTCTCTGGAAACTCTTTAAAAAGTGTAGTGTGTGAAAATCCCAGATGGGCAGTTTGTGAGATACTCAGACCACCCCGTCTAGCACCGTCAGTCACTTAGATCACATTTCTTCCCTATTCTGATGCTCTGGTCTAATCAAGTGTCTGTATGCTCTTAGGCACTGAATTGCTGCCACGTGATTGGCCGATTATAGATATTTGCATTAGCGAGCAGGTGTACAGGTGTACCTAATAAAGTGGCCACTGAGTGTATATCTTAAAACAACTTGCATCTAATAATTTTATATACACAACTACTACACAAACATTTCCGCTCTGGCAAAACTGTTTAAACATCTCGCTGCTAAACATCTTTCCACATGGACATGGTTCTGTCGCACGTGCAAGACTGGGTACAAGAACCAACCTTCAGGATGATGGGTAAGACACATGTGCAACAGTTGAGTATCTTTATTGTCGAGATGTTTCGCCTACAGAGTAGACTTCTTCAGTCATACAAAAGCAGCAGGCGTAGTAGCCAACTAAAGATGATGTAATCAGTCCATCAAGGTTGGAGAAGTGTTCAGCTCCAGGGACTGATTACACCATATCTACTTCGCTACCACACCTGCTGACTTTGTATTTGACTGAAGAAGTCTACCGTGTAGCCGAAACGTCTCAACAATAAATATACTATACCCAATTGTTGCACATGTGACTTACTCATCAACTTGTCGGTATTTTATACCATTTTCAACAACCTTCATGTTATGGCTCCCAGTGCACCAACAACATTGTCTATCAACTTGACCAACAACATTGTCTATCAACTTGACAAAGAACATTGTGTATCAACTTGACTAACAACATTGTCTATCAACTTGACTAACAACATTGTCTATCAACTTTAAGGTAAACTTAACGAGACAGATGATGTGGTTGTCTTTGTTCATCACTTGGTTTCACCTGTTCTTTAATACAAAAAAATACACCCCAATTGAAAACTATCTTATTATGTCTTCCAAGAAAATATTAGGATGTATGGAAGAATTTACAAAACACTGGAAGATTACTGAAGAACATTTTTTTTCCATTAACCTTTGATATACCTTTCAAGAGTTTCGAGAGTTTATCTACTCTCTGAGCCCGGCCATGGGCTAGGCTCGTCTGGTGTAGAAGCCTTCAAGAGGAAACTGATAAATATCTTCACCAGGTGCCAGATCAACCAGGCTGTGATGGATATGTGGGGCAGCGGCCTCAGCAGCAACAGCCTGGTTGACCAGGCAGCACCAGACGAGCCTGGCCCATGGCCGGGCTCAGAGATAGATCTCGAAACTCTTCAAAGTATATCAAAGTATATCAAAGTGTTGCCTGGTCAACCAGGCTGTTGCTGCTGGAGGCCCGCTGCCCCACATATCCATCATAGCCTGGTTGATCTGGCACCCGATGAAGATACTTGTCCAGTTTCCTCTTGAAGGCTTCTACACTGGTTCCAGCCGTGTTTCGGATATCTTCTGGTAAGATGTTGAATAGTCTGGGACCCCGGATGTTAATACAGTGCTCCCGTATTGTCCCCACCGCACCCCTGCTCCTCACTGGGTTTATTTTACACTTTCTCCCATATCTCTCACTCCAGTATATTGTTATGGCAGTGTGCAGATTTGGGACCAGGCCCTCAAGTACTTTCCAAGTATATATTATCATGTATCTCTCTCTCCTCCGCTCCAATGAGTACATGTTCAAGACTTGAAGGCGTTCCCAATAATTTAGATGTTTCAATGGCTCAATGTGAGCCGTAAACGATCTCTGATTTGTTCCAGCTCTGCTATTTCTCCTGCCCTGAACGGGACCGTCAGCACTGAGCAGTATTCTAAGTGAGGAGCACTCGCGATTTGAATAGTGTCACCATCGGCATTATTTCCTTGTTTTGAAAGTTCTCAATACCCACCCCGTCATCTTCCAGGCTGTTGAGATCTTTGTCTTGTTATGGTCTTTAAAAGACAGATCAGCAGATATAATTATTCCCAAGTCCTTTACGTGTTTCTTTCGTTCTATGTAGTGACCCTCTTGCGTTTTGTATATAGTGTTCCTTTTGAGTTCTTCATTTTTTCCATACCTAAGCAGCTGAAACTTATCACCATTGAACGTCATGTTGTTCTCCACTGCCCATTGGAAGACACTGCTTATGTCCTCCTGTAATTTTTCAGTGTCCTCTACCGTAGTGACTTTCATGCTTATTTTAGTGTCATCTGCAAATGATGATACAAAAGTGTGCTGGGTGTTTTTATCTATGTCTGCTATGAGGATGAGAAACAGCAGAGGTGCCAGGACAGTGCCTTGCAGCACTGAGCTTTTGACCTCGCTGATGCTGGATCTTGCCCTGTTCACATTTATATCGCATCTTTCACATTTATATCGCATCTTTCACATTGATAACGCATCTTTCACATTGATAACGCATCTTTCACATTGATAACGCATCTTTCACATTGATAACGCATCTTTCACATTGATAACGCATCTTTCACATTGATAACGCATCTTTCACATTGATAACGCATCTTTCACATTGATAACGCATCTTTCACATTGATAACGCATCTTTCACATTTATATCGCATCTTTCACATTTATATCGGATCTTTCACATTGATAACGCATCTTTCACATTGATAACGCATCTTTCACATTGATAACGCATCTTTCACATTGATAACGCATCTTTCACATTGATAACGCATCTTTCACATTGATAACGCATCTTTCACATTGATAACGCATCTTTCACATTGATAACGCATCTTTCACATTGATAACGTATCTTTCACATTTATATCGCATCTTTCACATTGATAACGCATCTTTCACATTGATAACGCATCTTTCACATTGATAACGCATATTTCACATTGATAACTCATCTTTCACATTGATAACTCATCTTTCACATTGATAACGCATCTTTCACATTGATAACGCATCTTTCACATTGATAACGCATCTTTCACATTGATAACGCATCTTTCACATTGATAACGCATCTTTCACATTGATAACGCATCTTTCACATTGATAACGCATCTTTCACATTGATAACGTATCTTAGGGTAAATGAAGTGCGTGTTCCGGACAACTATGGGTTTTTCTGACAAGTATTAAATATAACTAAACGAATTTACGTTTATCTTAGCTAGGATGGGTAGGATTAATCTAGGTTATACTAGGTAACTATTAGAAGGGTTAGATCACCCTCAAAATAATTGACAAATCCAGAATCGGTATATCGAGTTAATTCTCACAAGCACACATCGATCGAAGAGATAAAAAAAAATACTGGAGCAATTGATTGTGAAACACTCGGGTTTGTCTTATCACTGTGGGTTATTACTGTAATATTACATTACCGGGGAGGGCGCTAAATCCGTTGGGATCATACACTGACTGGGGCAACGGGAGGCAAATTAGGATCAACCCAAGAATTAGAGATAGGCCCAATTTCCCCTTAATCAAAAATAGGGATTTTTGATTAAGCATTAAGGTAGGCTTCCCTCGAGGCGTCGCTGTGGGTAAGAAGCAAGGTGTGTAAAGATGGGGTGGTAGGGCAAGTGAAATATTCAAATGGCTTTAGGAAGAAATTCAAATATTCTTCCTTGAAGCCTTTTATCCACTTCTCCGAGGCAATGGGACCCACAATTTGCACCAGAGGTGGACCATATCCATATATATATATATATATATATATATATATATATATATATATATATATATATATATATATATATATATATATATATATATATATATATATATATATATATATATATATATATATATATATATATATATATATATATATATATATATATATATAGTGCCGATTATGGTAAAACTTGCGATTTTGGCTTAAATAGCAACGCTCTTCTTGCCGAATAAGACAAGCAAAAATTTGTGTATGCAATAATATCACAAAAATCAGTCTGAACCTAACGAAAAAAATATATTTCATTGTGTTTGTTTACTATTAAATTATTGTAAACTTATCTAAAATATATTTAGCTGTATTAGGTTAAATAAAATTGCGCTTGTTATAATAAGGTTAGGTAAGTTTTCTAAGTTTCTTTTGGTACAAAATTATTAATTTTTACATTAACATAAATGAAAACTATATCTTTAAACGTATAAGAAGAAAAAAATTAGAAAGGACTTAACTTTAAATGAGTTCTTGCTAAATGACCAATTTACTTATTCGGCACGAAATATAATATATATATATATAGACACGTAGGCGAGGTTTAAGACATTTATTAAGGCCTGATAAAGCCCTGGTGGGCGAAAACTCTCTTTAATATCTTAAAACTCACTTATCGGTATGTCTATGTACGTACTTGTCAATGTTCATCACCATTCTTACCTATAACGCATATACAGCTGGTTACCCCCTACCTCACCATCTACAACACCTGGTGACTCCTACCTCACCATCTACAACACCTGGTGACCCCTACCTCACCATCTACAACACCTGGTGACCCCTACCTCACCATCTACAACACCTGGTGACTCCTACCTCACCATCTACAACACCTGGTGACTCCTACCTCACCATCTACAACACCTGGTGACCCCTACCTCACCATCTACAACACCTGGTGACTCCTACCTCACCATCTACAACACCTGGTGACTCCTACCTCACCATCTACAACACCTGGTGACTCCTACCTCACCATCTACAACACCTGGTGACTCCTACCTCACCATCTACAACACCTGGTGACTCCTACCCACCATCTACAACACCTGGTGACTCCTACCTCACCATCTACAACACCTGGTGACTCCTACCTCACCATCTACAACACCTGGTGACCCCTACCTCACCATCTACAACACCTGGTGACCCCTACCTCACCATCTACAACACCTGGTGACTCCTACCTCACCATCTACAACACCTGGTGACTCCTACCTCACCATCTACAACACCTGGTGACCCCTACCTCACCATCTACAACACCTGGTGACTCCTACATCACCATCTACAACACCTGGTGACTCCTACCTCACCATCTACAACACCTGGTGACTCCTACCTCACCATCTACAACACCTGGTGACCTCTACCTCACCATCTACAACACCTGGTGACTCCTACCTCACCATCTACAACACCTGGTGACTCCTACCTCACCATCTACAACACTACTACATAATATAACATAAATGAAATCCTCACACACATTTTTTAAATATAAAACTCGTATACTCATTCTTGTCCAATGTCAGATTATCAAGAACATTCTATAATAAAAGATAGTAAAGCTTCTTAACAGTAGCTATCACATCATGGCTGGTAGTGATCACATCATGGCTGGTAGTGATCACATCATGGCTGGTAGTGATCACATCATGGCTGGTAGTGATCACATCATGGCTGGTAGTGATCACATCATGGCTGGTAGTGATCACATCATGGCTGGTAGTGATCACATCATGGCTGGTAGTGATCACATCATGGCTGGTAGTGATCACAGCATGGCTGGTAGTGATCACATCATGGCTGGTAGTGATCACAGCATGGCTGGTAGTGATCACAGCATGGCTGGTAGTGATCACAGCATGGCTGGTAGTGATCACATCATGGCTGGTAATCACATCATGGCTGGTAATCACATCATGGCTGGTAGTGATCACATCATGGCTGGTAGTGATCACATCATGGCTGGTAGTGATCACATCATGGCTGGTAGTGATCACATCATGGCTGGTAGTGATCACATCATGGCTGGTAGTGATCACATCATGGCTGGTAGTGATCACATCATGGCTGGTAGTGATCACATCATGGCTGGTAGTGATCACATCATGGCTGGTAGTGATCACAGAATGGCTGGTAGTAACAATCTCCAATGTAATAACAGCTGCTAGTTATCATAGTATGGCAGGTAGTAACACTATTCATCTGTAGTTATCACAACATGGTGGTAGTACATCAATGATAGAGCTGGTAGTGATCACAACATGGCTGGTAGTAACTGAGAACCTCCATGATGGTAACTGCTGGTGAATCACAAGGCTGAGAATCTCCAAAGTGACAATTACAACACAAATATTACATAAAATAGGTTTCAAACTTTCCTGTATTTAACAGTGTGAAGACTATGTTAAGCCTGTCAAGTGTGAGGCTCACCTGTGTTCACTCACACCAACACACACCAACACTCAATCCTACAAACTACCTGATGAATAACTTGTCGGTACTTTATACCACCAATAATATGTTCCAACCTACCTACCCACCCACTACTGAACCCATATTATAATCATGGGGGAGAGCTAAACCCGTAGGATTATACAGCGCATGTGGGTGGGATGATGGAAGGTATTCAGGCTCAATTCAGGGAACCGGAACACAGATTCAATTCCCTAGATCGAGAGCCCCTCACCAGCGTCAAAGAACCTTGAGGGGCACTGAAGTCATAATGCCTGCCTGCCCACCCCCTGTCTACCTGCCCTCCCGTCCGTTCGCTCGCCTCCCTGCCTAATTTACCCAGAATACAAGTAGGGGCGTAAACCATAAGAGGTGTGTGGGCGTACACTTGATGAGAGTGGTGATCTCCTGAGTGATGGGCGTGTTGATGAGGGCGATGGTGTCAAGCACAGTGTGACCACAGTCATCCCTCACCTCGGGGTCGGCACCAGCCTCCAGCAGTACCTTCACTACCTCCACCTGTCACACCACGACACCAGCGTCCACAACACCAGCGTCCACCAGACGGCAGCAGCCACCAAGGGAAAGGTAAAACAGAAGGGGTAAAGGAATGGGGAGAAGGGACAAGGAAGAGGATAAGGAGTGGGAAGGAGACAAGGGTCAGGGAAGGGGATAAAAGAAAGGAGAGGAGATAAGAGACAAGGGGAAAAGGAGTGGATAAAGGGAAGGGGATACGGGAGAAAAGAGGACATAAGGGAGAGGGAAGGGGATAAAGAATTAAGAAAAACAAAGGAGAAAATGTATGGATGAAGAGGAAGGCATGGATGAAGAGGAAGGTATGGATGAAAGGAAGGCATGGATGAAGAGGAAGGCATGGATGAAGAGGAAGGTATGGATGAAGAGGAAGGCATGGATGAAGAGGAAGGTATGGATGAAGAGGAAGGTATGGATGAAGAGGAAGGCATGGATGAAGAGGAAGGCATGGATGAAGAGGAAGGTATGGATGAAGAGGAAGGCATGGATGAAGAGGAAGGTATGGATGAAGAGGAAGGTATGGATGAAGAGGAAGGTATGGATGAAGAGGAAGGTATGGATGAAGAGGAAGGTATGGATGAAGAGGAAGGTATGGATGAAGAGGAAGGTATGGATGAAGAGGAAGGTATGGATGAAGAGGAAGGTATGGATGAAGAGGAAGGTATGGATGAAGAGGAAGGTATGGATGAAGAGGAAGGTATGGATGAAGAGGAAGGTATGGATGAAGAGGAAGGTATGGATGAAGAGGAAGGTATAGATGAGAAGGAAGGTTTTGAAGGAGAAAAGGATACAAGGGACAAAGAAAAGTGATGCGAGAGTAGGAAGGAGGGAATCAGATGGGAGATGGCGTAGGATGCAGAGGAATTAACGAGGATAAAGGAAGGAAGGAGGAAAGAATAACAGGAATTGAGAACAAAGGATACAAGGGATGAGGAGAGGATACAAAGAATCAAGATAACATGCAGGGAGAGAAGGTAGGGATGGGGGATGGAGAAAACAAATAAATAGAAATAGTATAAAGGTGTTACTTATAAGATCAGCAGGTCACTACAAGTTGATAACACAAACAAACAAGGGAGGACACAACACACACACACACACACACACATGCGCACACGCGCGAGCGCACACACAAAGTTAATACATGTAACAACAAACATTATCCAAAAAACTGTATATAACAGCAAACGTTATTAAGTTACTGCATATAACAAACGTTATTAAGTTACTGCATATAACAAACATTATCAAAGTTACTGCATATAACAAACGTTATTAAGTTACTGCATATAACAAACGTTAAGTTACTGCATATAACAAACGTTATTAAGTTACTGCATATAACAAACATTATTAAGTTACTGCATATAACAAACATTATCAAAGTTACTGCATATAACAAACATTATCAAAGTTACTGCATATAACAAACATTATCAAAGTTACTGCATATAACAAACATTATTAAGTTACTGCATATAACAAACATTATCAAAGTTACTGCATATAACAAACGTTAAGTTACTGCATATAACAAACGTTATTAAGTTACTGCATATAACAAACGTTATTAAGTTACTGCATATAACAAACATTATCAAAGTTACTGCATATAACAAACATTATCAAAGTTACTGCATATAACAAATGTTATCAAAGGTACTGAATATAACAAACATTATCAAAGTTACTGCATATAACAAACATTATCAGTTCAAGGTTTGTAAAGAAATATAATGATAGATAAAGAAGTCAAGGAAGGATAGTTAAAAAAATTATATATGATTATTTGAACAGCAAGAGACGATATATAAATGAGTGAAGGAGAGATGAGAGAGGAGAGTTGAGAGAGGAAGGTAGAAGAGTAAAGGAGAGGTGAAGAGGAGAGTGATGAGAGAGGGAGAGGTGAGAGGGGGAAGAGAGAGATAAGAGATGAAGAGAAGAGAAGAGAAAGAAAGGAGAGGAGAGAGGAAGAGAGAGGAGAGAGAGGGAGAGAGGGAGAAGAGAGAGAGGAAGAAGAGAGAGGGAGAGAGAGAGAGGAGAGAGGAGAGAGAGAGGAGAGAGAGAGAGAGAGAGAGAGAGAGAGAGAGAGAGAGAGCAAGGTAGCTTAGCAAGAGGCAGGCAAAAGAAAAAAAAAAGAAGAAAAAAAGAGAGAAGGAGAGAGAGAAAGAGAGAGAGAAGAAAGAAAAAGAGAGAGATAGAGGACTGCACAGAGGGGGCCCATGGGGAGCCCGGCCGCCGTACATTAACATGATGGCCGTGCGCTAGCAGTAACTTCACCACCTCCCTGCACGCCCACCACGTGCAGTCACAGCAGGTGCACTCCCCGGAGAGGGTTAAGACCAGGTGGTGGATGGAGGGTAGGGGCAGCAGCAAGAGGAGGGAGGGAGGGAGGGGAGCAGCAGCAAAGTAAAAAAAAAAAGGGGGGGGGAGGGCGGAAAGAGGGAGTTAATAGTGTGTTAGGAGGTTAGTGCTCAGCCACACCCCCTAGATAACACAGGCTATGTACACCCGGAGGTGTAGCCTGGATATCTCTCGCATATACACCCCTCTGGGTGTAGATACACAGCAATACAGACTACACTTCTGGGTACATATATACTGAGAGATGAAGGCCTCATCCCTGGGTATATATATACAGACCACTTTGATGTATACACTGTACACAACGATACAGGTTACACTGCTGGGTGAATATTTACTGAGAAATAGTCTTCATCTCTGAGTATATATACTTCATTGAGTGCATTTATACAGATACAGGTTACACCTGAGTGTATATACATTGCTAGATACATCTGTGTATATACATTGACATCTCTTGGTGTGTGTATATATAGATATACATCCATGTATATACTCTGGTCATTATTAGTATTAGCCGTACGTATGTTTACATATATTATATATATATATATATATATATATATATATATATATATATATATATATATATATATATATATATACACAAATACATACATACAACAGCACTGCCTACTGATTACCAATGTGTCAAGGCAAATCTTTATATTTACACACAAAGAATATTTAAATACATATTTATATCACATTAAGATTAACAATGTTAATGCTGAGACAGTCCATGTGAAGGAAGTAAACAATATATAAATACAAGTGAATGTTATGTTAGTAACAGAGGGGAAAGGGAGGGATGGAGGGACAGGCCGGGAAAGGGAGGGATGGAGGGGGCAGGCCGGAAAGGGAGGAATGGAGGGGGCAGGCCGAGAAAGGGTGACTATGTTACAAAGGTGAGACAGGGTGGCTATATCACGACACTCAAGAGGGAGGCAGGTAAGGAGATGGAAGGTGGGAAGGAGAGTATGGAACAGTGTTAGCACTAGTCAAGTCAGGGAGGGAAGGAGGGAGGGAGGGAAATGGTTGGATGTTAAGGAATGTATGAAACAGTGTTTGATTAGGCTACAGGTGTGTGTGTGTGGGGGGAAGGGGGAACTCACCTGTAACCGTGGTCATGATACAGAAGGAACGGAGGGGAGGGGAAGGGGATCATGTTACAAGGGTTGTAGAGTGTGAAGCTACAGGTGTGTGGGAACCCACCTGTGACCGTTCCTGGAAGCACGATGCAAGGGCGTGTGCGGGAAGACCGCAGCAGTGGCTGCGGCCACCGTGTACGGCCGCAGGAGCTCCGGCTGCGCCCGCACCAGCACCTCCACGGTGTGCAGGCGGCCATACTGCGCCGCTAGATCAAGCGCAGTCTCCGCTTGCATGTTGGGCACGCTAGGGTCACCCCCTCGAGCCAACAACATCTGTGCTGCCTCGGTGTGGCCATACTGCGCCGCGCAGTGCAGAGCTGTCTCCCCTCCCTTGTTCTGAAACACACCACTCACTTAAATAACTCTTAAATTCAAAAGCATAATCTAACATTAATACAATACAAAAAAGCTGTCCTATATTTTAGTTCACAAACAAAAATTATCTATTAAGCAATTAGAAGTATTATTCAATTGTACTAGTAAAAAGTTCAGGATTCGAACACAAAATAACTAACATTCAAAATGCACAATACTATCTAAATCACAACAGCCAACATATACACTATATATACAAGGTGTATCCTGGCAGGACGTCGAAGGTCACTAAATCCCTTCCCGTAACATCCGCTAAAACCTGATCACTTGCAGATTCCTTATAACTAGGATTCTCTGCGGCTCGTAAAAATCTAAACAGTTATTTTCTCTTAGTGCCCCTACATAGTGGTTCAGGCGTGGGACACTAAACAAGATGGTGACACGGAATAAAATCTCTCAACGCATGATGGTATTGGGACGTATGTTACAGCCACCTTAGACTACTGGGAAATCTTTGTCTGACTAACAGTATCCCTCTAAAAGTTTCACACGGAATGTACACTTCCACGAAGGAACTGTTGTAAGTGTTAAGAATATTTTCAATCACTAGTTGTAGTTGAGCAGCAGAATGTAGACGAAGCCATTTTAGATAATTCAACAATAGAGCAACTAACATTAAAAATACACAATAATGTCTAACAATCACAAGAGCAAACATACACACTATATATGCAAGATGTATCCTTAAAGGACGACAAAGGTCGTTTTACATCCCTTCCAGTAACAGTCAGCTGAAGCCTTAATCACTTGCACATTCAACGTAACATTGATCAACACACATTTTCTGGCCAATGATATTACACCGATTTTAGGGCAAGTTTTTGGTGCTGATTCCGAATATGCCATCGGCTTTTGCTTGACTGGCTCTAGTTTTTGAAAAATTTGGTATCCCATTGAAAAACATAAAAGATGTGAAAAATATATTGATCAGGCGAAGCTAACTTACAAATCACATTAAAATTATTTTTTAGATCATGCAAAAGTCAAGTAATATATACTAGCACTTCATTCTATATAATAACAGATTAACATAGTAAGATAATTCAGATACCACTAATTACTGCGTATGAAAACGTAGTTTGTACGATTTTCTTTATGTTGGTCATCAGCACAGTTTTGTTGAGTGGGCAGTTGGAAGAGATGCATATTGGTTACCAGTGTGCAATAAGACACATTTCAAGCTTCTAATGGAGCTGTCTATAACAACCGCCAAACTCCTGGTCAATATTCAAGTCTCATTCGAAGAAGAAGTCCAAGATGTTATTGCAGTATACAAGTTCTTCATCTTGGCTGAGTAAGGAAGAAGTTCAACATCTCTTGTCCGTTATGCTGTTATTTTAACTTCTTGTTGTAAACAGTTCTTTTCTTTTAGTCTGGATGCTAAAAGTTCAGATGCTTACTTTGACAGACTGAGGTCACGTATCAGATCATTGAGTTGTTCTTGACAGAACTGCTGGGGTGTTGAAATGCTTACTTCATATTCACTTCCACTGCTGTCCCCTGTGTTACATCCTAAACCCTGAGTTTCTTCAACATCTGACACTGGAAGGTCAGGCAGCGTTGTAAACACTGGTATGGTAACGTCTTCACTGTGTGGCACAGGTCTCCTTGCTGACTCCAAATCAAGATATTCCCACTTGACTTTCTTGTATAGACTGAAACCTTTCACATTCACTATAGAGAAATAACAATCGTGGTGGTGGTTTTTCAGTTCTCTCCACATCATAGACACATCAACCCAAGTTTAAACTTTTCCTTTGCCTATTCTTCCACCGTCGTCAGCGTTCCACACAGGTTTTGAAAACCATATGGGAAGACCAAGACTTGTCTTGTTCTCTAAAGCGCCACTCTAAAATAATCAAAATAAGTTTGTTTTAGAAAATCCGTGATGCTTTTTCTTTGTTTCTGCAAAGAGTATTTGCCACAAATTTTGTAATATGCATTAGGATTGTTTAAGCAGACTTTTCGTGAAGAACTCATGTTTATATGGAAAAAAATAACAAAATATAGGTTACAATACAGTCACATGGTCGTTGATACAACTTCTTTCGTTAAATATTAAATCACTTAAAAATAAAATTCTAATCTTTATTAAAACTATCTGTATATACAAATTGTTACTACATATACATGCGTTATGGCTAAGTGCCCTGTTAACTGAAGGTAGGTATACAATATCTCACAAGCTAGAGCCAATTTGAAAAACCTACTGCCATTTTCGAATTCAGCAACCCCAAAATACCCTAGATACCCTGTGTGAGAGACAGCAGTCTCTCACGCACAATCTTGGAAATCCACACACCACATCGAGGTGACTTGGCTTCGGGTGTGGGAGGGAAGAGGACTGCCTTGCGTAGCAATTCAAAATTCATCTACTCTCCAGGGTAGTGGCTCCAAATAGCGTACCGCCGGTGATATTGAAGACAAGTTACAAACAAGCTTTTATTGTGACAATGATTCGCTTTGTTATAGTTTTATTATGTCATGAGTTCGTTAAACTCTTACTGCAAAACAATGCCCCAACAAAAACATATTCAGCAACGTGTTTTCTTCAGTGTTCACGAGCGTAGCTGGATCACTTGTCCGGATCATGTCTTTCCCTTAAGTGCTTTAACGCTATTCTTTTTCTTAGCAGTAGCTTCTGTGACTTCCAGGAATCTTAACTCTAGACACTTCCCACCATCTTAACATTGTTCCCCTTAGAAATCTTGACTTGAAGTTACTTATTACGTAACAATTATCCTCTTGTCAGTATTTACATCTCAAGTAAGCTGTATCAGCCTATTGTTTTTTCTTGTTAACATCACGAAAAATAAGATAAATTCATAAAATTTCGATTTTAACAGAAGATACAAAAAATGGAAGAAAACGGTATGATAGGTTAAAGAGAGATGACCCACGCTGAAAGTTTAAGGTGCACACCTTCACACTGCCAACCACTCAGGACCTGATGCTTCCCCAGGTCTCCTACCTACCTCCCCACACACTGCCAACCACTCAGGACCTGATGCTTCCCCAGGCCTCCTACCTCCTCCCACACACTGACAACCCCTCAAGACCTGATGTTCCCCAGGCCTCCTACCTCCTCCCACACACTGACAACCCCTCAAGACCTGATGTTCCCCAGGCCTCCTACCTCCTCCCACACACTGACAACCCCTCAAGACCTGATGTTCCCCAGGCCTCCTACCTCCTCCCACACTGACAACCACTTAAGAAGTGATGCTCCCGAAGCCCCTACACCACACTCACACACTAAACTTTCAAGGAATGATGCTGCCAAAAGGCACACGCACGCGCGAGTACTCACTCACTCACACACACAAAAGGTTGCAACATTCTAGGACTCTGCTCACAGAAAGTCTTGCACATTGTTGTTGCATATCTTGACGTCCGGTTTAATTACTTGGGGAATTATTAAAGGTGAGACCTCGACACCTACAAGGCCTCGGTAAACCTCGCGAACCTCACCAACACACGATGTACAACATCAATGTACAACATCAATGTACAACATCAATGTACTCTCTGTAACACACACACACACACACACACATACACACACACACACACGAACAATACCAAAATACATAATACAACACGGAACACCCACATACTAACAAGAGTTAAACACGGCAAAAATATAAACATTTAAAAAACATACATGGCAGGCAAAAACATGTACTTTACAAAACATGGTACAACGAGTGGCACAGACGAACGCACATGGGAACGATAAAGCACAAAGATAAGTATTGTGTACAGTATTTCGGCATCACCTCTGAGGCCCTCTCCAGCAGACTAAAAAGTGTACGTGGAATGACAACAATATGCTGTCACACGATACTGCGACGTCGGGAAAAAGTGAAACTTGAGACCCACAACAATACAAACAAAAACAATAAGAATGTACAAGACACACTAGTGTCGGTGGAAAAACACTACTGTATGTCAAACTACGGGAGGAGCTGAGGACGTTCCTCGGCGCCTGGTAATCTACTCAACACGAACATCACCGCCCACCACTCTCTCCTCTCCTCCAGTTCATCCACAGTGTAACTTACAAAACTGTGAGGCACTGATACACCATTCTATTTATTTCCCGATATGTCCCATAACTGTATCATGCTCTTCATATACAATATTATCTTGCTTACACACACGTTACAATGCTTCCTCTCAGTGTTATGTTTACTCATACACAGCCTCACATACAGGGTTACCATGCCGCTTCACAACCACAAAAAACTTCAAAACACCTTTGATGAAATCAATTTTCTTTTTCACTCCCACGTCAGTTCTTAAACACGACAGAATCTTATATGCTATTTTTATTCTAATATTATTTTAATTTACTTCCCAGAGCAGGATACACTCCCTGTCATTTAAACTAACGTCATCCCCAGAGTAGTTAGAGACTTCCCCTTCTACGTTGTTCCCCGTGCCTCCCCACCAGGAAACAATAGCATGTCAAGCTCATCACCACAGACGATACTCATCCCTGTCGAACACTCCCTTTACCCCCCCCCCTGCTGCCAGCACTGATCACACACACTCTTCATTATTCTACTCCACTACACCCTTCCAACCCTTTCTACCTTGAAAAACCCTCTCCCTGCCTGTTACCCCTCGCCTCCAGCATTAATGGGACCCACTTCCCCCTCCCAACACCATTAATGGGACCGGCCTCCCTAGCAGCTCCATTAATGCGGCGTCTATTACAGCCAGGCTAAAAGGCGCGCACTCACTAATTGTCTAACTGCCTGTTTGACGCAGCTCATCACCTTCCTCAGATACGCCGCCATCACTAACTACCCTTCCCCTCCCATCCACCCAGCCTTACGCTTGCCTACCTTCTCTCACATGACCAACTGCTGCTCTACCTACTTTCAGGTCACACCTCTTAGTTAACACCAAATGAGATTCTTAGTACGGGAGAAAATTTTGAACTCTTCCAATGCCATTTTTTGTTCGTAGCTTATAAACAACTGGCACTAAGACATGCATCCGTACGCGCACACACATACATATACATACATACATACACACACACACACATACACACAAAGCAACCAAAAGTATACACTCAGAAACACCTGCTGGAATATACACAACAGCAACAGCCACCGTCACACTACAACACTGTACACACCGCCACAACAACACTAACTGTACACAACATAGTAAAACTACTGTACACAACACAATGTTGGACGTCACAGTAACACTGTACACAACGCCACAACACTATACACACAAACTTTACACAACACAAAATATTCATCGTACAAAACACAGCAACACCCACTGTACACAACACAGCAACACCCACTGTACACAATACCATAGCAACACCCACTACACAACACAGCAACACCCACTACACAACACAGCAACACCCACTGTACACAACACCACAAGAACACTGTACACAATACCACAGCAACACCAACTACACAACACAGCAACACCAACTACACAACACAGCAACACCCACTACACAACACAGCACACCACTACACAACACAGCAACACCACTACACAACACAGCAACACCACTACACAACACAGCAACACCACTACACAACACAGCAACACCCACTACACAACACAGCACACCACTACACAACACAGCAATACCACTACACAACACAGCAACACTCACTCACAACACAGCAACACTCACTCACAACCCCAGAACACTCACTACACAACACAGCAACACTCACTACACAACACAGCAACACCCACTACACAACACAGCAACACCCACTACACAACACAGCAACACCCACTACACAACACAGCAACACCCACTACACAACACAGCAACACTCACTACACAACACAGCAACACTCACTACACAACACAGCAACACTCACTACACAACACAGCAACACTCGCTACACAACACAGCAACACTCACTACACAACACAGCAACACTCACTACACAACACAGCAACACTCAATACACAACACAGCAACACACTCACTACACAAACAGCAACACCCACTACACAACACAGCAACACCCACTACACAACACAGCAACACTCACTACACAACACAGCAACACTCACTACACAACACAGCAACACTCACTACACAACACAGTAACACTCACTACACAACACAGCAACACTCACTACACACCACCAGCAACACTCACTACACAACACAGCAACACCACTACACAACACATCAACACTCACTACACAACACAGCAACTCACTACACAACACAGCACACCACTACACACACAGCAACACTCACTACACAACACAACAACAATCACTACACAACAGCAACACTCACTACACAACAGCAACACTCACTACACAACAACATAAACTACACAACACAGCAACACTCACTACACAACACAGCAACACCACTACACAACACAGCAACACCCACTACACAACACAGCAACACTCACTACACAACACAGCAACACCCACTACACAACACAGCAACACTCACTACACAACACAGCAACACTCACTACACAACACAGCAACACTCACTACACAACACAGCAACACTCACTACACAACACAACAACAATCACTACACAACAGCAACACTCACTACACAACAGCAACACTCACTACACAACAACACCCACTACACAACACAGCAACACTCACTACACAGCACAGCAACACTCACTACACAACACAGCAACACCCACTACAAAACACAGCAACACCCACTAAACAACACAGCAACACTCACTACACAACACTACGCACAACATCACAGCAATAGCAACACACTCCCTGATATATCAAAGCAATACTTCATTAAAATAGTAGGGAGCCGTTCCCGTGTGTATGGTAATTAAGTACTTGTGCTGAATAATTAAGAAGGTAATGCTGTGAGTATCCTAACTAATCGGTAATGTTGTATAGTGGATAACACTATAGGCAACCTTGTAAGTGATATATTGTGGCTTACAAGTGGAGACTTCTAGTAGATGATATATATGTAGGCTATATTCTTACACACTATAGGTATCAACCTATCTCACAATCACACCACCACCCTTCACATCAACTCTACCACCCTTCACTTCAACACTATTACCACCCTTCACATCAACACTACCACCACCCTTCACATCAACACTACCACCACCCTTCACATCAACACTACCACCACCCTTCACATCAACACTACCAACACCCTGCACATCAACACTACCACCACCCTTCACATCAACACTACCACCACCCTTCACATCAACACTACCACCACCCTTCACATCAACACTACCACCACCCTTCACATCAACACTACCACCACCCTTCACATCAACACTACCACCACCCTGCACATCAACACTACCACCACCCTGCACATCAACACTACCACCACCCTGCACATCAACACTACCAACATCCTGCACATCAACACTACCAACACCCTGCACATCAACACTACCACCACCCTGCACATCAACACTACCACCACCCTTCACATCAACACTACCACCACCCTTCACATCAACACTACCACCACCCTTCACATCAACACAACCACCCTTCACATCAACACTACTACCACCCTTCACATCAACACAACCACCCTTCTCATCAACACAACCACCCTTCTCATCAACACTATTACCACCCTTCACATCAACACAACCACCACCCTTCACATCAACACAACCACCCTTCACATCAACACTACTACCACCCTTCACATCAACACAACCACCCTTCACATCAACACTACTACCACCCTTCACATCAATACAACCACCACCCTTCACATCAACACTACTACCACCCTTCACAACAACACTACTACTACCTTCACATCAACACTACTAACACCCTTCACATCAACACTACAATAAATTACCAGTATTAGAACAAAAACATGAGAGTTAGCCTGTCTTTCATAGGTTTGTGTCCTGCTGTGCCTTTTCCTCCTGAGTAATGTAGGTCCAAGTTGGGCATTTCTTCCAAAACAGGCCTGTTTCATCACAGCTCAAACACTTGCTGGGGAGTGAAATTGTTCAGCCTCTAACCCCTGGAATTCCTGCACAAATTTTTCAGCTGCATGCTTGTCTGAGCTGGCTGCCCTCACCATGCCTCTCACAACACTGTGTATGCCACCACGCTTCTTAAACTGTCAAACCAGCCTCTTGCTGGCTTTGAAATCACTTGCTCTCACCACTGAAGCTGCAGGCATTGTTCACAAGATTCAAGGCAACTTCCTTGCCTTTTCATAAATTATCGCCATGGAAACACTATCACCCGCTTCTCTGTTTTTCATGGATCCACACCAACAACAACTTCAACCTCATCCACTGTTTTCTCATCTATTTTTCGTTAACATATCAACCCCTTTTGCAATCATTAGCTTCCTTGATCTCATTTCTCTTGCCAGGATAGAGCCATGATAGGTAGAAGGGGTTTTGTTGTACATCCTGGCAAGATCACTCATGACGTACGCCACTCATATTTCTTTTTCATAATCTCTTCTTTCAGTTTGATGGTTCCTCACTTTCATACCACAGGGGTGCCACTAGGAAGCTTCTTGACCCATGGTGACTTATTTCACAGTGACAATCACTAAATCACCAAAAACACCAAATGTAGTGTGAATGTTTGAAAGAGCGCTAGTAATGTTTCAATGGTAAACAACGTTACTGGCGGCGTGCGCCTCGCGCAGGCGCGGAGCAGGCGGACAGGTCTAATACGTTACGAACACGAGCGGTTTTACATTTCCTCGAAGTCGTAGCCACTTAAACACGAAGTTACGAAGTCAGAACCTTCGAAACTCAGGGTCCACTGTATTACTTATAATTGCTTGTACCAGATGGTATTTAAGAGCCATGATATGTGCCTTCAGCACAATACTGTATATGAGAGAAGTGCAGAGCCAACTCCCAATTAAATACTCCCAATTTACATCCTAATTAATATCCTGATTATGCTTTAAATTCTATTTACTTTGGATACCCTAGACATTTTAACTTTGTTAATAAACTTATTAAATTTATTGATTTGGTTAGTACCCTCTCAGTTGAAATCCTAAGATACTGTGTTGAATGTCGATAACTGGACCAGGATATTGACTACTTGTTGCAAAAACCCACAACAGGTTGGATGCCAGAGGCATTCCTTTCAGTGTTCACTGGAGATGTCTATTTCTACTAGATATCATGCTAAAATAAAAAAGTTCTAATATTATTTTGAACACGGCACGCTAAGCTTCATAAAGTCTCTGGGAGTATAGTTCTACATGTTATTACACACTAATTCTCCTTTTGACTCAGTGTATACTATTTTTTGCTAGATTAGTTCCAATTGGAGGGATGTATCTTATAAGTTCACTGGCTTAAAGTTTCAGCACACAAGAGAGACTATGAAATCACGAAACACGGAGCACAGCAGACACGGCGCTATTATTGTAACATTGATGTAGCTATTATTGTAACATTGATGTAGCTATTACTGCAACACTGATGTAGGTATTACTGTAACACTGATGTAGCTATCACCGTAACATTGATGTAGCTATTACTGTAGCATTGATGTGCTATTACTGTAACATTCATAGCTATTACTGTAACATTGATGTAGCTTTTACTGTAACATTGATGTAGCTATTACCGTAACATTGATGAAGCCATCGTAACATTGATGAAGTACATTGCAAACATTGGTGTAGCTATTACTGTAACATTGATGAAGCACACAAATATTGATGTAGCTATTACTGTAACATTGATGTAGCTTTACTAAAAATACTGGATGTAGCTGGCTACTGTAACATTGATGTAGTTATTACTTTAACATTGATGTAGCTATTACTGCAACATTGATGTAGCTATTACTGTAATATTGATGAAGCCATCAAAATATTGATGTAGCTATTACTGTAAATATTGATGTAGCTTACTGTAACATTGATGTAGCTTACCGTAACATTGATGTGCTATTACGTAACATTGAGGACTTACTAAAACACATGTAGTTATTACTAAAAATATTGATGTAGCTTTACTGTAAATATTCATGTAGCTATTACTGTAACATTGATGTAGCTTTACTGAACATTGATGTGCTATTACTGTAACAATTGATGTAGCGATTACTGTAACATTGATGTGGCTTTACTGTATTGATGTAGCTTCTACTGCAACATTGATGTAGCTATTACTGTAACATTGATGTAGCTATTACTGCAACATTGATGTAGCTTTACTGTAATATTGATGTAGCTTTTTACTGTAACATTGATGTAGCTATTACTGTAACATTGATGTGTTTATTACTGTAACATTGATGTAGTTTACTGTAACATTGATGTAGCTATTAACAACATTGATGTAGCTATTACTTAATATTGATGTAGCTATTACTGTAATATTGATGAAATATTACTGTAACTATTGATGTAGCTATTACTTCGTAACATTGATGTAGCTTTACTCGTAACATTGATGTAGCTATTACTGTAACATTGATGTAGCTTTACTGTAACATTGATGAAGCACATTGCAACATTGATGTAGCTTCATCAAAACATTGATGTAGTTATTACTGTAACATTGATGTAGCTATTACTGTAATATTGATGGTTTCACAACATTGATGTAGCTATTACTGTAACATTGAGTAAATTTAGCTGATATTTTGAACCCATCTAGATAACCATAATTTGATTAATGATACCCAGCATGGATTCAAAAAGGGTTCCTCCTATCAAATTTTATTAACCTTCTTCAGTAAATTTTTGAGGCTGTTGATCACGATAAAGAATTCATATTGTTTATTTAGACTTTAGAAAGGGTTTTTTATAGAGTCCCGACCAGAGACTGTTAAAGAAAGTGGCAGCTCATGGCATTGGGGAAAAGTGCTGTCATGGTTTGAGCTGGCTCACCAATAGGAACAGAGAGTGTGCATAAATGGGGTTAAATCCAATGGGGACTTGTAACAAGTGGTGTTCCACAGGATCAGTCTTGGGCCCATTGTTATTTATAATATATATCAATGACCTTGATGAGGGAATTACTAGTGATATGAGCAAATTCGCCACAACAAGATAGGTAGGATAATTGATTCAAACATAGATGTCATAGAACTTCAGGAAGATTTAGACAAACTTAACTCGTGGTCAGAAAAGTGGCAGATGCAGTTCAATGTAGATAAATGCAAGGTACTTGAAGCTCGGAGTATCCATAACCCAAGCACTTATAAGTTAAATAACGTAGAACTTAGCCATACAGATTGCGAGAAGGACTTGGGGGTGATGGTAAGCAGCAACCTTAAACCAAGACAGCAATGCCTAAGCGTACGTAATAAGGCAAATAGATTACTGGGATTTATATCAAGAAGTGTTAGCAACAGAAGTCCAGAGGTTTTTACAGCTTTATACATCATTAGTAAGGCCCACCAGATTACGCCCCCTTTTTGGTCTCCATATTACAGAATGGACATAAATTCGTTAAAAAACATTCAGCGTAGAATGACAAATTAATAAAAGCATTAGAAATCTTCCACGAAGGAAGATTGAAGACCCTAAAATTACATTCACTTGTAAGACGTAGAATGAGGGAGACAGACGAGGATACAAGTGGAAAATGGGTTTAACAAAGGGGATATAAATAAGGTTTTGAGGATATCTCCCAAGAGAGAACCCGTAAGGGTTTAAAGTTAGATAAGTTTAGATTTAGAAAGGATATAGGAAAGTTTTGGGTTTTGGGAAAAAGGGGTGTTGATGAGTGGAACAGTTGCCTAGTGGGTTATTGAAGCAAGGCCTTGGGTTTTAAATTTGGGTTTGGGATAAATTCATGAGTGAAAGGGGTTGGATTTTT